>WSUE01000406.1:0-24286 GCA_019633535.1 Tulasnella sp. JGI-2019a
TGGCGTGCTCGGGCTTCCGCGGGCGGGGGGGGGGGGGGCGGGGGCGGGGGGGGGGGGGGGGGGGGGGGGGGGCCCCCCCCCCCCCCCCCGAAGGCGATGCCATACTTGGAAAAGTGAGATGATGCCACTCCACTTCCTCTCCCACACATTTGCATCGGCTGACATTACTCCTTCTATCCTTCCCGGATTCATACATCTGCTGTTTCTTCTCCCTACCAAGTACAGTTAGGCCAGGAAAGCTGCCTTGAAAGCATGTCAATCGAAACTAAGCAAGGATCGAAAACACAGTCTCACCTAAACTACTTCCAACACGTTAAGCTATTGGGAAATGAGGCGTGTGATATGACCTTTCTACTTCAATGAAGCCCAGGAGCTCGGGAACAATTGTCCGCCAGTGCCGCGACTTCGATGGCTCTCGCCGCAGATTGGGCTTATCCGTGAGCAACTCTTCGCTGGTTTCTACTACAAGCCCCGATTGACCTATGTCGTGCTAGGTTAGCAGTCCTCTTTGCTCACATTAGCCCCTTACAATACAGACACATGGTACTCACTTCCAACATGCAGGTCATATGAGCGGCCATTACGAATGATAGAAAGCAAATGCTGATCACCCCTTTGCCTTCACCCCACGTCCACTGTCATCTACCACCATCAGTCTCTATTCAAAATGACCCTCGCCGCTGGCCAACGATCATCCTCCGCTATCCTTGTTCCTATTTTTCCAGATGACGAGATATTAGTCCAGGTTGCCACCACTCAACTCGTCCGAGAGTGAGTTAATTCGCTTGTTTCGATCTGGACTGAAGGCAAAAATATATTGAGTGCTGAAATATAATACTTTTCAGAGGCAACTGGAAGCGGGTCGTGGATCCCCAAGCGAGAAACGGAAACATCGGCGACGGCTTTATCGGAACCGTCGCTGCCGTCGGAGGGGCCGTCGTTGATAGAGGCTACAGGATCAAAGATGTGGTTTCTGGTCATCTGAATGAAGGAACATGGGTCGGCACCCTGGATGGGAGTAATCAAAGTGGGTGGGCTTGCTAATAATCACTCAGGTCAACATGATAACGAATGACCTGGCACCCATATCTTGTCTGAGTAGAATACCTGATGGTTCAACCTGGTAGTGTGAGCAGAATATCTTCGACCATATGTGCCCATCAATCTTCTAACGAGCCGTTAAAGCTGTGGCTTGTCCCCGCCACTCTTGTGACGGAGTTCGGCCTCACCCACCCTGAGATAGGCAGTGGCTGCGCCATTTCCTAGTTCCATGATAGATCTTTCGACTGGTAGTTGACCTGGGTACCGCCATAGGCCTTTGGTGAATCAATCATTCCTCGGGATGGTGGTGTCGGTGCAATTCTCACGCTCCCGTTTTCGCAGACCCGTATTGAGTACCGGTTATAGAAGGAATCTGCCGTGTTCCATGCGTTAAAGCTAGTCGAGATAAGAGAGGTCCATTAAGTTTCATGGTTCGATCCTCTATATATCATGCGCCAAGTCCAGTGCTATCAGCATCAGTTAAGATCTTGAGCAAGGTTTATGTCATCTGTGGCAGAGCTTCATCTTCGGGAGAGTCGAGTATGGCTTCTGTGTGTCAGCAGGGATCGAGCGAAGACATTGGCTAAGGCAGCAACATCAGAGGTTTGGACCTCGGTCACTGTCCCACATCGACGAAGGCTTTACCACACCATCTCCACCCCGATCCCCGTGTTCTCCAAATAACCCTAAACTTTCGGCTAGACAAAATCCATATCCGCGCTCAGATGTAGGGTAAAAGTAACCTTCGAGAATAAACTGTCGAGATTTAGTTCCATCTTGCTATGACCGATGCCATACATCGTGCAGCCTAGTCAGCACACATGTTCCTATGACCGAAATATAATATACCTATCGGCTCATATGATCATGATTACCATTGGATCTGTTCTATTTGCCTTATACGAACTGGGGTTGGAGCGGTCCTCATGACACCTGTCGCCAGAATTGAATTTCAGCTATTCAATGGGCTGATGGACTCTGTGCTTGCCTTCGCATGGACAAACGTTGTAAACTCGTTCCAGGACGTGGCAATTGCGCGACTCACCCCCCTCGCCAGATGATTATATGGTCTGTGACATGTGCCGCTTCCCTACTCGCTCGCAGAAATAAATGCGGCGATCCGTTGCTACGAACCAGGTAATGAAATCCCTAACTCGTCACTCAGAAATCTCGATTGTTCGTCGTTGTCCCCCACATTTCTCTTGGCCATAACGTCTTCACCTTGGCAAACCCTTGTTGACGAAGCCGGGCTCGTGATTATCTCCTGCCTGTTGCTTCTGCGTGGTTCCTCGTGGGTCAACATATCTTAATAGTAGAGAGTTTATAACGAAGCTAGTGAAGGAAATACTCTGGTAAAGAGCAGAAAGTTGGTCAACATCGGGGGGCTAAGCCTTCGCCAGCGGGCCTCGACCTAGAAGGAGCTGAATTCAGACCCGAAAGAAGTAAAAAGTGGCCTGCGCTTGTGAAGATCAGCTCCTATGGTGGCGTTCCCTATCCGCCCGTGTGAGAGAACACCATCTGTATCAATGGAGTTATAGTTCCCTTCCGAAATCCCAACGCAGTATGTAACCCCGCGGACAGCACGGGGACTGCGGTTCACTAGTCACGTTAAAATATTTGAATGTGGGGATCAATTCCAAGGGGATGGTAATTCTAAAGAAGGATAGGGTCCGTTGAGAAATTGGACCCCTGGACAAACTGAAATGGCATTTTAATGGAGCATCCCGAAGGCCTTGATCCGCCAACCGACTCGGTCCCGAAGCCAAGGGGGCGGTGTGTTCAGAACGGCCATTAAACCCTTCTTGGGAGCCTGTGTTGAATGCGCATCTTGCACAGCACCACGTGCTTTGAGATTTGGGGAATGTAGGGCCAGGGACAACTCCGATTTCAAGTTTCGGCTAACGCTGGATCATGGACCCTGTCAGGGAAGATTGTATAGAAAACTACGCAGCGAGCTGTGCGTATGATCCGAGCCAGCGCTTGCTCCACTTTCTACGGTTGTCGTCCGACGAGAACCTAGTCGGCTGATTCCAGTCAAAGTGACACCTCATTTTGTTTACTTTTCAGGGGGCCTGATAACCATTTACGTTATAGGGATGAAACTAAAGTGTGCACTCTTTTAGGCGCGCGCCCATTTGAAGCGAAAAGTCGGGGCACCGTGATCGACCGACTGGCGGTAGATAGACGGAATCACCTATCCCAAGAGTTTTCCAAATAATCGATCCAATCCATTTGAGGGAGTGGGTGGGTGAATGCCCATAACTGACTTTCGTCAGCTGGTAGTCGGGAAATTCCGGATACACCACTTAAAGGTCACCGTACCAGGGCGCTGGGCGGGGTAATGGCGCTCCCGCAGCCATTGTATTGTGTTTTCTCTCTTCTAATATCTCATTATCACGTCTAGGATGCAATGTGTTGGGGTTCATTGACCGTCGTTTTACGTCACGCTTAACCTTATACATTTATGTTTTTGCCTTGATGGCTCTTTCACCTCAGCTCGGATTCAGGTCAGTAAGAGCAGCTCCACAACACGACTCTAGTCGACAAGGGATTGGTTCACACGCACATTCTTGGGTATCCGCCCAACTTGCCTCCGTGTATACTGCCGTCACAGAATCCTACTGCTCATACCCAGCCATGTAGAATCCCGGGATCTTGTTTTGCTGACCCCTACGAGTCGCTAGTCGTGCGCACTATATGAGGGAGTCAACTTTAATCAGAAACCAATCATCCCAAAGTCTCCCCGCCAAAACCCCAATACTAATTCTCCAACTCACATTTATTATTCCTCATAATCATTCAAAATGATTACCGTCGCCGGTCAGAGGTCCTTTGCCCTGGGGGTTGTTCCTCGTTGTGGAGCCGAACATATCATCGTTAACATTTTGGCTAGACCTATCAACCAGTGAGCCTGTCCCAATCAGCACTCAACTCTCTCCTGGAGGTACACAGGATCACTGACACCCCATGTGGCGGCGCTCTCATTTCAGAGCTGACTGGGGACGCATCACTCTTGCTCAAATGGAGAACATTGGCGTTTTCGGTAACAGCTTCGTCGGGACCGTCATTATTGTCGGCCAGGACATTTTACATCGAGGCTTCAAGCTCGGCGATACGGTAGCTGGCTACATCGAAGCCGGATTGTGGGTCGATATTCTCGATGGCAGGTCTCAAGGTGCATTAAATGCTTGCATCCAGCCGAGTATAGAATGACAACATAACTCTGTTCTTTTGTTCAACTAGAGTATCTGCAAATTCAGCCCGACAAGGTAAGCGACATCGCTTCCTTAACTGCACCATTGATATGACGACTTGATTCTGAAAGGTGTGGCATATCTGTTCCACGGAGATGAAGAGGATGGGTTTCGTTGATTCCGCCATGGGCGACGGTTGCACCATCATTTGAAGCGCCCATGAAGCAGTAGACGAATTAGCCATAGTAAGTCGCTGATTAATGGCCAATGGATTGCCTTTGATCATATCATACAAGTCCGCAGAGACGATTGACTGGCAGGGTATGCCGACTTTCGTATGTTGGTGCTGGAAGATGGCAACGGAGTACGTCGCGTATACAACCCCGCAGACCCAGTTTGGCTAGTGTAACGTGGTGGTAATGAAACTGGCCGGATTTGCTCTTGTTGCGCCCGCAATGATTGCTTATTTATCGATGAGTATTAGAAAGCCACAGCCACCAGGAGGGGTTACTACAACAGGGTTTCAACCTGTGCCCTGCGTCCCTCAGGAAACAACACTGACGGCTTGCAAATGGGCGAATATACTTCGTAAACTGCATTGATACCCCACATAGTTCTTCTGGTTTAGTGGGATGGAGTTGAATGGTAGTTATTGAGGGCTTCTATGAGGATAAGTCTCATTAGCCACCATTGGGGCTTGAATCCGCTCGGCGGTTGGCCTGTAGATTTAGTCAGGACAATTCATATGAATCTTATGAACTAGGTTTCTGAGCCTGAAGGGCGCTTCATAAACCCTGCCTGCATTGAATCGGTGCCTCGTTGACCCACGAGTAGTCGCAACGCAGAAACGTCACATGGCCGCAAAGAGCGAAGGATAATGTCCCAGACGTTTCAAGTGTACCCGATCGGCTTCGAAAAAGGGTACAGCCAGGGCGGGCTGAGACCAACCACTGGTTGTTAACGTGTGACATATATCTTGTTTGGGCGTCAGAGTCTGCATACCTATTCCATTGGTTGTATGGTTAGCCCAAGCCACGGCGCTAGAACTTATTACATGCCTTACGGGCCTGCACTTCAGCCTCACGTCATCGGTTGAAATGAGGCTTGTTGGAATAGGGAAGCAGTCGGTCAGAATGGTTTCGCCGTGCTCCCCAACACATAGCTTTCATAGGCAGAGATCTATACCAAGTACACTCCTTGAGGTTCATGAGCCATTGTTAAATTGTTGGGAAATCATCGCGCAGAGAGATGCGGATACGGGTGCAACGCGCTACCGGATCTCCTAGGCAGGAACGGACTTTCAAATTCCGCCTGCCTCAAACAGCCTCAAACACGTAGCTCTCTCAACAGTCCTTTGGTTTGGTTACAATATCCTTAGTTTCTTGTTTCAATTCTGTTAAGAAATGTAAAATTGCGTTAACAGGCCTCCAGGCTTCTTAGCAACGGGCGGCTCAGCCTCTCTCCGTGCCTCCGAGGAGATGCCGAGGGTCTACAGTAAATCCAACCAGTGATGAGTAGATATTGTTGCGAAGGTTATGTTGCACCATCGGTATATACCTCGTAATGTCGCTTGTATCATGATGCCATGTTATACTTCACCAGGCGCCGTTCACCGAGAGTGAGTTGTCAGCGCGGGAGTGCGCCGTTGATCTGGCTACCTCGGGGCTAGAAAGGTGATTGGTGACGACATTCTCTGTACATTGATTTCCAGAGCATATGCCGACCACCAGAAAGAGGCTGGCGAGCGTAAGATATCTTGAGCGCTGGCGAGACCTCCGAGGCGAGACAGAAACCGAATGCCTTCCACTTCCATTCTATCAAACCGAGGGAGGTGGCTGACTGATTGGTTGCATAGTTACGAGCTCCTTCCTATGGCTGAGTTGCCTCGTCTCGGCTAAGTTTTACATCGGCCATTCATCCGATCATAGCCTGTAAGCCTTTGCTTTAATACACATGCACCTAGCAACCAGATGTTACACTAACCTCGTCAATCTAGCCACTCTCGATCACCCGAGTTCAGCCCCACAGACTATGCTCTTCAGTCTTAGCACCTCTGGAGCCGTCAGCAGTCCAGACTATATGAAGGAAGGATGCAAACCATCCAGAACTCGCTCAGGCATCTCACCGCCCGGATCCCCCTCATCATTACTCTGATCCGTTTGTGATGCCCCGCACCGCCGGTGGACGATCATCTGCTATCGGTATCATCCCTTCCTGCAAAGCAGAAGATGTTCTCGTTGAGATCTGCACCAGGAGCATCAAGCCGTGAGTTGCGTTTGCAATCGATGGATCGACTAGATAAAGCTCCAACTCTCTGAGAAATGATCATAGAGCCGACTGGGAGCGCATCACACCGGCGGATATGAAGGATGGGAGGGCACGAGGTGACGGTTTCATCGGAACTGTAGCCATCATCGGGATGAATGCTAGAGGCGGCGGTTTCAAGGTCGGTGACGTTGTAGCTGGATTCACGTGCAGAGGGTGTATTGGGGCTTTCTACCATGGCAATCAAGGTATGCTGAGCCAAGTATCGGCATACCTCTGCCAAAGCGATGCTAATTGGCCGTACAGAGTACCTCCATGTTCGATCGGATGTACGCGTTGCGTTTCAATCTTGAAAGCTTCACCGAGCTGATGATTTATCCAAGCTATGGCCCATTTCATCTATCGAAGCGAAGATTTTTGGGATCGCTGTTTCCACCACCACTAGGTCCTGCGGATGCATAATTGTTTTAAGGACGAGTTGTTAACGTGTACACTCGGGCATCGTTAGAGCCTCTTGTACGTTGCCTATTGTTTCTTAAATGGATCAAGTCTAATTTCGGTTTTGTGCAATATCAACTATCAGTTGATAGAGCCCTCTGCCGGCTTCTATGTGTCAGGGCGATCCAATTTATATTCCAAGCCGTATATTGTATTGGACTCAACTTGGAAAACAGTTGTCACTATGTATTATCGTGTGGTACACAATAGTTATCACTGTCGGAAGTGTGGTCAGTTTCAGAACAAAACCCCTTTGAAAAGGAAAAGGAGGAATCGAGGGGAATAAATTTGTCAAGATTCAAATTTCTCACAATGTCTGTGCGTTCAAATCACCTGATAGAAATATTTTACCGAGGTTTATTTGGTATGCCCTAATGCTGGATCAATGTGGGCGGAAATGTCAAACAACTGCTTGAAAGTGACACCACTTCGATATCCGCTCGCTCAGAGCAGCACGACTATCCTCTGTAAACAAGGCCTCGTTAACGTTAAGGACGGACGCGCTGATTCTCACTTCCAAGTTTTGATTCCCTTCTTATTGTAGTGGTTCCGAATCCTTTTCACTATTCGCGCCCAATATTTCATAGAGCGATGTACCACGGTCCAACTATGCCTAGATCGTCAATCAGACATAGGTTCACCCAAGCCTTTTTACGGCAATTTCGGGCTTCGTAACTGCGGTGATACACATCGAAGGCTGCCTTTAGAGAATGAGGTGTATGGGTGGATGTGTTTATCATTCTTTTGCTTGTTTATGTATAGGACCGTTTCCATTGCATTGCAATAGACCTCTGCGTCAGAAATCCTGGTCGATATATGTGCGACTACCTTAACCGCGGGGACGAAACGAGGCTAGGATTTAGAATTAAGCATTTCCTCGCCTTCAGGCATCGGCGGAGAGATAGCGGCCCTGTACAGCGGAAACCGCGAGAGATATCGTGACTCTTAGTATCGAGAGGATCCGAGCGTTTGTCAGCAATCGCTTGGCTACGAAGCCAGAAGCTTTTAGCGGCCGTCATGGGCCGCCGTTCCGTACAGAAGCAGTGCAATATGATCAGAGCCGAGGAACCCGCCGCCAACGCCGAAGCCGCTTGCTTGAATTTCGGATCCACTAGCGAGCCGTAGAAATAGAACAGGGTATCAGCGCATTTGCGTCTCTATCTCGCGATTCGTTCCACAGCGTTGGAAAGTGCTGTCTAGGGAGGTACCCTCCGTCAGTTGAGTCCCTCCCGCGGATTACGCAACCGACACTTAGCTAGGCTAATCGCAACCTTTTGACGGTGAGGCGCCTCGTGTGGCAATTGTGATCGCATGGTCATGATATGATAAGATACGGAACTTCCTGCATTGTCACGTGATACAGAGCGCTCCTGGATGACGACATAGCTACATGACTAGGAGAGATGTAACCTGTTCCAAAGGAGTCGTTCAGACGTTGCTCACCTGGTCAGGAAGAATGCGGCCGTTGTTGGGCACTTCGAAGGAGATAACACGTGTGGATAGCCCGCTCCACCATCATCTTCTCACGAGATTAAATGTCGTTATGCACGACTCGTTCTCGTTTTCAGTGTTCCATGGAAACAAGTCGCCTTGAATGGCTGAATGATCTCAGTTCACGTAGAGGAGGCGCTTATCGGCTCCTGTTTTATGATCCGTATCGTTTATCTGCCGTGAGTTTATGATTCCACTGGTCCACTCACCACAACACACACCTCAAACTTTAGCCACGTTCCTCGCAGTCAAAGACGCTTTTCTAACCTTCCTAAAGGTTGATGATGATAAATGAGAGCAACAAACCTGTGTTGTATCCCCTTCATTCCATACCTCTAAGCACCTACTCCAAATCACCTATACTGCCGCACTCTACGATGGTTCACACTGCCGGTCAACGCTTCTGCGATATTGCCGTCGTTCCGCGACCTGGAGAATGCGAGAGCTTCGTTGACGTTTGGACCAGGAGTGCAAAGCTGTGAGTGACGTGCTCCAATCTTTACGGAACACACCCCACCACCACATTCTAGCGCGCTGAAGTTCCATCTCTGAACCATTCAGAGCTGACGTTGTCGCTTCTGACCACATTCATATCGAGGACATTGGCACTAACGGTGGTACCTCCAAGGGTGCCACCGTTACTGGCAAAAGCATCATGGGCTTGGGCTTGAAGGTTGGCGGTGACAGCGACCAAGGTATGCCGTCAGATCGTTTTTTCAGTACGCCCTAGAACATAGAATAACGAAGGCGGATGGTTTCGTACTGCGATTTCGTCCGACAGGGTACGTGGATGTGCAGTCAGAACGAGTGAGTGGTGCCTTCATCGACTCAATCGATCAAATAGACTAACAAGTTTCCAAAGTTGCTGAATACCTCTGAAGACAATCCAGAGAAGATGAGGCCTGCCATTCGGATTAGTGGTTTCCTGGGGTGCATTGTTGTTTGAGCTGACAGTGTCGCGGCGTATCCACCTGGGCGCAGTAGTATGCCTTAAATGGGCCGGTATAACGTATGGGGACGCGTTATCATCGTGACTGCCCGCTTTCAAGGCATTTCAGGCTTCCAGGTTTCGGTCAAGTGATCAGAGGAGGAGGCCGAGGGTTTGTGAGGGTCCTCTACATATATAACCGAGTAGATATCGCGCATAGAGCCTAGTTTCTTTTTCAGTTACGTTGAGGCAATTGGGCACGAAAGAGTCCTTCAGTGGTCAAAAACTGCCCTTGGAGGCAGGAGGGCGGTGGTGGGCAGAGTCAAATAGAAACCGAAACCGAGGCCCATTGGCGTTGTTTGTCCTTCCAGCAGGCCTCAAGTCGCCGAGTGTAGTAGGTACGGACTGGAAGCCGATAAAGTAGTAAGGCCTTGACCCCAGCGTTTAAGGCGTCGACGCTGCCCTGCAAGCGCCTGAGATTTCGATGGTGTCCAAGTCATCGGAGCGCGCTATATAGATACAATCACTTGCCTGGAATTACAACCAAGGAGTTCCGATGGTCTTAATTCCTTTATGTATATACTGGAGCCCTAGCACCCAACACGTGCGACCTTTATGAAGGGTGGATATATATTCCCTATTGAATGAAATCTTATGATGCCGGACGGAACTGGCGGCTCCGTCTGCTTGGTCCTATTATCCCGGGGCTGTGACTGTGTACGATATACTGTATTTCGCGACTTTGTGCTACTGTTACACCCTCAGGCTCGCGACCCCATATAAATATTGCAAAAGAACTACGTCACTCAGAGCGCGTTGCAGACATGAAGACCTTGTAGGGCGACAAAGCTACAGAAACAGGTATCCTTTGCTGACGCCGTGAACATGACTTTCGATCCTCACCCTCCCCTACACGTACATAACCGCAGTTCGTAGTATCCCAAATTAACTTAGTTCCAGCACAGAAAGCAAGACCACATACAGAGTACATTGAGATAACTGTACAGCAGCAGCTTATCAAGTCCGAAAACGATAACCGGTTCAAACGCGTCTGGCCACCTTCTTGCTCGCCACCTTTGCCATTGCTACTCTGTTGAAAGACTCTCCCAGCGGATCATATATCCTGATGATAGCAGCATGCTCCACCGCGAATGGATAGTCGATCAAAGGATGCGCTTCCAACAGTGTGTCGTGCAGTGGGAAGCGGGACGTTACTGGCGGTAGGGGAATGGAAGATCCGGATGAGGATCCGTGGCTGACATGGGGATGATGAGCAGGGATCGCCGCTAGTGACGAGATCGCTGCAGAAGATGCGGAGGACATGGTGGACATGGTACGGTTGCGGGGATGGTTGTCAGCGGGACCGAAACTGAAATTACTGGTAATTGGAAGAGTGGCTGCGGATCGTGTCGAAGAGATTGAGCCTTTGCGATGCGAATGAAGTGGCGGAGAGGGCGCGTGTCGAGGCGGAGATTCTGAGAGCGCTGGTTGGAGAGGTTGGACCGTTAGATAAGACGGGGAAGCCAACGGTGGGGTTGTATTCGAGGCGGCACGTATCATTAGAGATGGGCGAAGTAAAGGATTGGGAGGTGGATGGTGATGGTGGTGATGATGTGCATGCTGATTAGAGCGCCCCTCCGACGATCTGTCCCGAGGACTTTGTGCGGAATAGCTTCGATTGAGAGGCGGTCGATCCGAATTGAGTGTTGCTGTCTCAGCCGGCGAGGGCGATCGTCGTTGTATGAAAGGCTCGACTAGTGGCGGAAGGGGTTGCCGAGTGGCAGGAGGGGTACGCGAGGGTGACATCGACGGCTGCGTCCTTAACTGGATTCCATGACTAGTTTGTGTAGGAGCATGGTCTTCCGGTAATGCGTTTGGCGTCACAGCACCGCTCTCGCTGGACACCCAATCGTCTTCATCGTCATCCGGTGTTGGTGTTAGGACGGCTTTCGCCCTTCGGGCCGGTTTCAGTTGACCGGCACCTTCAATCTGAAACGACACCTGAGATTGTATCCCTCGAGGGGGAGAGCGAGATTCCGGGGGATCTGGCGACGTCGCCTCCGGAGCCCGAGAGAAGCATTTAGCTTTAGACTGGAGTCAAAACCCCATCGGCAAGCTCACCTTACTACTACCCGCGCTCTTTCGTCTCACATTCGGAACTCCAATCTTGACCTCCTTCTCCTTGCTAGTAAGGGCATGAAGCGCAGTAAACCCGCCAAGGGTGTGGACACGTTGGGCTGAGCCGTTAGAGGATGATCTGCTATGAGGCCGTACTGGAGGTCGATTTGCGGATCGAGTACTCCCTGATGGACGCCGTTGCTCAGATACTGGCATCTTGGAGCGTATCGACGAGTAGGTCTTGTGTCGTCTCGGTAGCGTCGAGATAAACAGTATACGCCACGTGGCCAAATTAAGGGATTCTATTTAGCCGAACGCTGGGGAAATCGAGGGCTTTTTTGCTCATTATAAATAGAATCGATGAGTTATACATTCTGAATTATTGGAATGGAGCTACCCTTGGGATCTGGCCGACTTCTCTTCGTATCAACCGTCAGATTTGCCTATAGGTGCCAAAAGCTAGTCCCGCTGGGCCACTAGGACCTCCAAGTTTTCCTTCATTTCACTCTACTGTCAATATGGATTCATTTTAGACCTTTCAAATGTACATTTACACCATTTGCAACGGAACGTTGCTCGTCTGCTTAGAATTTATACAACTGTCACTCGCCGCAGGATTCACAGTCCCTATTCACAGGGATATCCCGCAGCTTATGCATATGCCAGAGTCGTCTACACTAGAAGAGAAACCCACATAGTCTGGCGGTACATCTATATATTCTGTACCTACGAAATGTACTGTTCTCGTCATGTTAGGCTCGGACCTGACCCACCTTGATCATCGCCACCAAGGGTGTCGACTCGATCCCTGTTCATAATATCACGGCATCACCAGTTTTAAACGCATCGCTCTTCCAAATGCGATAAGAGCTCCAATGAATCATCGATATTTCTGACATTTTCAAATCAGCAATGGGACAGCCCTGGAGGGGTTGTGGGTCGTCTGCAGGCGGCGGCACGAATGGATTGGATTGGACTGGACTGTACGCTAACTACATAAGAACTTCCAATAAATCGTATCCACTCTACAGCCGCTGCGATCATTTTCCAATCGGACCTAGATGGAAGCTCGTACGAATAAAAGAAACGCTGAACGCCGGTCAATTCTTGAAGCAAAGCATTCACGTCGCAATTCTTCTGGTATAATGACAGTAATCTCGTTCTCGGTGATAGAAGAAACGATTCTGGTAGATCGTCGACTGTGGGCGGTAATTATGAGAGTGTAAGCCAATGGCTTGGGCGATGAGCGGATGGCGTTACTAATGAATGAATGGGACAGTCATTTTAGCTGACATTATCCCAGTTCTGTAACACACGTGTAGTCGTATCACGAAACTAGGATGACACATTTCGGTGACACCCCCCGTTGATGGGGTGGCACTGAGCGCCCACTCGAATTGACCCCCCAATCTGAAGAAATAATTACGAGGGATGTCGGCAAGGTTGCTGAACTCCCGTCAGTGCCGTGATGCAATGGCGGCTCCAATGAGATATACATGGTTGGCGCAACAGGTCGGCATTGAGGGCGTGAACCCTCCAGTACATTAGTCCATATCAAAGTTCGAAGTTCCTCTTCATCGTTACCATTGTATTAAAAACGTGGATATACGCTGACCGGTTGCCGAATCCTCATGGCTATCCTTACGAACCCCTGTTAACTACATTCAGTGAATTCAGGTCGCTCTTCGACGTACTCTCGACTCTGACCAGGATTTTGTCCCACCCCATGCCCACTCCTTCAATTCAGTCTTAACGACCACGGCGCGTCTTGCGTTCCATTCGGCCATTCGGCGAATTTAGATTCTATCTTTATACGTGGCAGTTGACCTTCCGAGATGTCTCGTCTTTAACCGTAGCGGTGTGGTTAATATCTATTTGATATGGTGCGTAGGACTATATTTTTCCTGCGATAAATCATACATAATGTGACATTCTTTCACCCAAAAGAAATTCAAATCCAAAAAATCCACGTGGCTTATTTCTTCAGTCACAGGACAAGATTGGATGTCTCATTTGTCCTGTCGGCTCTCATGCGATCTTCTCCAAGCTGGAAAGCACAAGGCTGCAAGTTCAGGTAGGGTCGAAGCGCCCCAGGAGCTCCAGGATCAAGGCTACGTTATCCCTTTAATGTACGAAGATGATCTGAAGTTTATGCGTGCCATGGCCTCCTCGGACCGAGTCGAAGTTGAAGGCGCTTCTTCGAAACCCCACAGCTTGGATTAGATATCAGAGCGGCATATAGCTACCCGGACTGTCAGCCATCTTGATATCTAGAAAGAGCTTCAACCTTGTTGTATTGCAACCTCACCTGCTTGCAAGTCGTTGTTGGTCGGCCTGGCTTAAATCTTTACCGCACTCTCCAACCAAGGCCTCACATGACCGTGCTTGGGATATTAGTATCCCGCTCTATCAGTCATTTCCCCGGTGACTAATCGCTGATGTGTGTTGAGGTTAACGTGTGATCCCCAACGCCGCCGGTCGAGTTATTGGCACATATTTCCTCTCATTCGAGCCATAGTCAGTCAGCAATCCGTACGTCACGTCACCCTAAAAGGTTAACCTTGTTATTTTTCTTGCGTTGTGCCTAGGTTTCGTCACCAGATTTACAACAGATGAATACCCTATGCGAACGATTAAAGCACAAGGGATCATATATCGAATCCAATCACTTCCCTGATTGGTCCAAGGAAACCCCCGCAGGGTATATAGCTGATCTCAGTTTATAGTTTTGTAGACAGAGAGATGAATACTAGAAACTCGGTGTCGCGGAGCAATCAACTAATGGACACGGTTTGTCGAGAGCTTCAATTGCTCCAGAAAGCGTTCTACAGACCCAATGAGAAGGTTTATATTGCATGAGGCGTAGGCACCCTATGCTGAAACTCGACTACTCCTCTTTCAAGTGCGGTGGGAATGTCGTGCTTTGGCGAGAATAAGGCGACGATACGACTAGAAATCCGGCGACTAGTACGACTTTGTGAGGGCTGTTCGACGTAGATAATGAGTGAGCCGGGGAAGGGAGTTTGCCCCGAAGACGCTCCCTGAACGACTCGTCCACGCCGCTCAACATCCGCAGGTTTTGGGCCTTCAGTAATGAACTTCCAATATATACCCTGTAGGGCGTGATGGAGGGTTCCGACTTGGACGTCTGCTGTTTCCAGTTCAATGTCACTGCAAGTTCCAGGATAGACTAAGCTCTCAATGATAAGTAAGGTTCGTGTCCTAGAATTTCTAGGACGCGAATCTTTCCCCACTATCTTGTACACGAAATATACGGCGTTATCCATGGATTTCATAGGGAGGTGGGTAAATTAGCACTTCTCATATTGTTTGGTTTAGTGAACCCAAGATCTTCAGATGGTAAATAGGTCTGATCTAGCTGGAGTAGAAATTTTGATCTAATCAGCCTTGAACATCGGATCTAGCTCGCCTCAAGTTTGATCTATCCAGGATCAGCACCTAGAGCCGTAGATTGAATTTATTCTACTTTTAATACATGTATACACATATAACTTGGCTTCAACTCGCTCTGGGGAGGGAAATTACTTTGCTAGAAGGGAAAATCAGCTTGAGGGGGAGCTTAGATTATGCAATAATTTTGGCTCAATTGATTAGTTACGAGCGGATAAACCTTTGTTGATACAATCTGAAGGACTTTGAGCTTTGGTGGCCTGTCTAGGTGCAAAGGCAGACGCTAAACATAAAGGGGTACAAACGTTCAGCCTGATCCAACGATTGGATATTACATGTTTAGAATTTTTTTTATCCTTGGCTCTAATGTACTACTTAACACGCCTACTTTCGAACTACTGTAGTTGGAATCCACCAATATGTGCAGTGCTAATTTATCCCCTTCATGAAATCCATGGATAACATAGTACGTCAGCTCCGGAAGGGACAACTCTAATAGCCAAGGCTCGTTGGATGGCAGCGGTCACCATGTTGGATGGACAGGGTGATAGAGTGGACAATTTGAAGAAACTGGATGATGTGAGTAAGGTACCCATGGCCTGTCGTTTTAGCAGACATCAGTGCCGAATATAGCATGGAATCTGCGGTACATGCGTAGCTGTAAGATGGTAATAGTATGCAGTGTCTTTAGGTAATAGGCCTGACTGCAAAGGGTGGCAAGCAGATAAGAGAATGTAGTGATGGCAAAGCAGCGGCAAGGGCTTACGCGAAGGCAATCTAGAACGCGAAAAACATGGCCAGAGTCGTTTACAATACAGCAAACCCATTTGTCCACAAAACATCGTTTTCGATGTGCAGTTTCTTAGCAGATCCATCGGGGCACCCCAACATCCCTGCACATTACCTCACAGGCCCGAAAGCGCTGAAATATTTAGCCTTGTATTCAAAGCATAGATATACACTAATGTGTCGTTCGTAGAAACCTCGCGGCCATCATGACGAACTTCCGCTGGCCGCATTTGGTCCGTCTCAACGCGTATCGTGCTTTAACGTCCACTCGGCCTCCGGCCGGTGTCCACGTTCGATGATCATGCCACGTTTTCCATCCATGCCCTTGAGAAGTTCACCCATCATTTGGCCCATCCAAGCTCTATCTCCGGGAGTGTTCTTCCAGTTGCCTTTTGACTGCTGATATTCTGGGTTTTATTTGCAAGCTGCATCTCGGAAACTGTACAACAGATAATAGCACGTACGTGCGCGCAAGCGGAATTCGATAAATCTTATTCTCAATACGCAGTAGATATCTCGTTGATCCTGTGGATTCACGCTCATCCTTCTTCCCGGAAGCATCGTCATAAGGTGACATGGAAGAGGGAATACGTGCCCCGGGATTCCCCAGGGGCTGGAATAAACCTACGACTCGATTCATTCCCCAAGTTGTTGGATGCAAGGCTATAACGCGGAGTCAACGCGCGCATGGTCGGGTCGGTTATCCCGGGCAGGGTAGATTTAGCACCCATTGGGCCACTCCTGTACATCCACGACGGCAACCAGCTAGCCGAATTGAGACGTCGCTTTTGTTTTGGCTTTAGTCATCTCGGTGCATATATAAGGAGAAAATCCTATTTGAAGAACCCCAATCCCATCACCTTGGGTCTTTTTTACACCAGCTCGCGAACCCATCGTTTCCCACGCCTCAAATAGTAAAAATTCTCCCAAACCCAGCCCCCACACAGATCAGCCAATATTATTTCCTATCAACCGTCGTTAGATTGAGCATCCATTAATTCTGTGTGCGAAATATGTAGGCTGCCTCATCATTCATGTTCTCGCTGGGGTTCGACTTGATTACCACGGCCAACTTGATCTCCGTTCATCACACCAGAAATAGTATCACCGTGAAGCCCACGTGTGAAACGTCTGTGCCAAGTACAGTAACTCGATGTCTCTGAAGTTTTTCAAATGAGCAGCTGCGATAACTTTCCAGTCGAATCTAGACAAAAATCCGTAGGAGACTACTTCAAACGACACAAGAAAATTTAAACACCAGTTAATTCTTAAAGCAATGTATCCCCTGTGCCCGAAGCGACCGTCATGGATTTATTCGCAGTAGCGGTAGAAATGCGCCACAGCTGCTTATACCCCATCAATACAAGGCCATCAAGAGTAATCGGAATCTACTCACATTCATCTGTTTTACGTTTACCAACTCTGCTTAAGCGAGGGTATATCCCTATGTCGTTGGTCCCGGTCTTGCTACACTCGAGAGAATTTGAACGTACCTTGATCGTTGAAAGTGGCGACCACCATTCCATCTACGTAGCCAATAACGGCATCTCCGGCCCTGAATCTTCCCTTTGTGATGTCTCTTCCAACGGTGATGACCACCCCGATGATACGGTCACCTAAGGTGTGGTGGTGCTTTGTATGATCGGGAGCGATGCGCTCCCACTCGCCGCTAACAGGCGGAAGCGTCAAGGAAATATGATCCGGGGATGAGATCATTTAGAGATAACTCACGAAGTAAGGTGCCTACACGTGACACTGACGAGGAGCATGTCATTTAAACAGGCCGGAACGATGCTCACGCCGAATAATCTTTGACCAGTGGTGGTGCTCTCTCTAAGAGACATGAGGAGGGAGCTCTCGGGACGGTGTGAGATACGGAATGGATATGAGCGCGCTTTGTTGCAAGAGATAGTAGGCCACTTATGTGCAGGAACCACTCGCTCTACCCGCGAGTCCGAAAGACAGGCCAATTCAGGACCGGCTTAAAAAACCACCGTTTGCAGTGGCAATCCTTGCATGGGTTCGTGGATTGTATTGGTCCCGTCATTATATCAATTCATTTCCCTTCTCGGTGACATGCTAATCTTGATAGCGACTTCCTTTATTCAGATAAGACAATTGACAGGGCCTCGAGGACGCAACGGGCGCATTAGAATTCTGCGGCGAGGGCTAAGGCGGTGTAAAAACTCTGCTCGTTTTGTAAACAGACATCTCTGTTTCCGTCTGTCGACACCATGAGCCTCTTTGAACAGAGAACTTTGGGGATGTACCCAGTTGTTCCTGGACTCACCGACTCATCGCGGGAATTATGCCTTCTAGTTGATATGGGCTATTTCACGTGTAGTCGAATGGTCTGTGAGCCGGTATCGTAATGGTACATGCTCGCCGTATGTCGTAATTCCCCTTTAGGTGACCAGGGATTGCACCAGTGCTTACATTCGGTCGATTACATCCGCTTCTATCCTGGCGGAGGTCTTTTACTGGAGCTTCGGCCATAATACCCCAGGAAGCTATACGCAGATCTCATGAGTCGTAGAAGTAAACGGACCTGTTGAAGGTTGTCATCATTGTGCCAGCGGGCTTTGAGTTACATTATCACCGCGGCCCATGCGTATTCTTGTGACTCTGGTTCCAGAATTTGTTGTAATGGAAGGCTAAATGTGGCAACCGTCAAGCATCAGTGCCAATGGAATGCCCCCTCCCGTCAAAGATGTATCAACGCTCTGCTCGTACTGGTCAAAGGCCATAAACCTCGTTCCAATATATTGATTGAAGACTGACACGCGCATTGTCTGTGCAATTGTTCAGTGATAGTCGAATGGAATGACGGCATGACAACATGACGTCATGTTGGATTTTAGCACACCTCCACTCCCTTCCGCGACCCCCGCCCTGCTCTTATATTAGGCGGTTCTTCGAACGTTTCTGCCCCATTGACGGCATTAAATGTTCGCGGAGAAACAAGGCCCAACGGTGCGGGAGGAATCGGACAACTTTTCTCGTGACGCCACACAACACCCTGGAGCCCTCCCCCTTTATTGCGCATTGGGAGTAGGCAGCTGCGAGAACATGCGATTTGAATCTGCTTTGGAACTAGGGGCGTGGGTTCCATTTGGATCGATTCGCGCTCATGGTGCTCCGCTCCTTGGCGCAGTTCAAGGATCTTTGATGGCACCACATCTCAGTTGATCTTCATATCAGAGGTTCAGCAGAAAAAACAGCGCTCTATTTGGGCATGATCACGGCGGGAAGGCCGCCTTGATGTTACTCGATCAATACAGAGGAGCCAACAAATGTTTGTCATAATGCGCATGGAAACGCCCGTATCATATTTGTACTTAGGAAACCATCGATGCCTTAGACAACGATACATCCACCCCTTGTGGCAGGGACGGTCATTCCGAACCCCTCCGCAACTTCGGCGGAGATGCGCTCCAACTTGAACAGCACATTAGTTCGATGCTTAAGAGCAGACATACGGCACGTACCCTTTCCGGTTGTACGTTTAGGTAACCTAAGTGGAGCGAAGATGAATGCCATAACATTGGTCGGCGTTTTTACTCTTGGGGCCTGACCAGACCCACCTTGATTATCAACGACCAGGTTGTCAACCCAGCTCCCACTCATTACGCCTGCGACGACGTCTCCATTGGCAAAGTCCCCGAATCCGACACCTCTGCCTACGGCGGCGACAGTTCCAATGAAACAGTGGACCGTCGCCGCAGACGTCTTCAGATGGGCGATGCGTATTTTCTCCCAATCGACTCTAAAAGAGGGGGAGAGGGTCAGAACGGCAGCGCGGAGCCACTCCTTTAGGTAGCGCGGGGCCAAGAACTCACTGCTCCATATCTCTGCTGGTGGCCCATATATCGACGAGGACGTTGCCGTTCTTGCGAGCGGGAACGATACCAATGGTGAATGATCTTCTACTGCCGGCAGTCATTTGGGATATAATGAGGAGATGGAGAGCGACTGAGGCAGGAAGTACAATGGGTAAGATAGCTTTGATGTTCTCACTCGTCTATCGATTGTCAGCTAATCTTATAATACTGAAAGCTGAGAATTAGTCATGGGTTAGAGGGAGCGACGTGGGCGATGAGGTATGTCTTATCGTTGGGGGGTAAGTAGCTGCTTGGATAGCAATACTGGGGCTTCGACATCCTGCACTGGGGTAGTGCGGCCGGTGAGTTGCACTCATGTCCTCGTGTAGCGCTGTTAACGAGGGAGCTTTCCTATTGACCCACATGTTGGCATATTGGATAGACATGACGATAAGGAGGAAGTTGCAACAGCTATGAACTGCCTGAAATTATGGTTACAAGATTTTGGATCGATTTCTACCCCACTTGGTCAAATGTCGAACCAGGATCACTGTGAAAGAATCCTGTCACGGGGGTGGGCGGTGCAATATGGCGTAGTAAGGAGACATAATTGCCATGCCAGGGATGCGATAAGCAACGAAGAAATTACTATCGATGTAGTTTAGGGAAATGAAATTCCAATGATTTCGTGGGTCACCGGTGGGTGCGCATGGCAATGGAAGCCTGCCGCCATTGGGCGCAGGTAATGATTAGCCGTAATCCGCATTTGGCCTTCCACTGCGATTTCCTCTGACGACATCGTAGGAGGGGCGATTTAGTGCACCAGGAGGTGCATGCAGTCTCAGAACGTCAAAATAATGAGATTTAAACGTTTAGCCGTAGATCCTTCTACATAGAAACTTCAATTATCTGAAACGTGAGTCAGGGAGGTTCCAGCCGCGTTATCCCATTGACTCTAGCCAACATGGATTGTCTAGACCGGGACAATGAACCTCAGGATATCGTTGCAGTCCTCTCTGGTACCATTCGGTCACTCAGAGCATGAGGCTTCCGCGTACACAATCCGATGCACCATGTTGCTTGGTGGGAACTCAGGGTTAAGTGAAATGTGTTGAGGTACCACGCCAAACAGGTAGAATAATACACGCTGCTTATTCTTAGCAACGAATGGAAATTAGCTAGATATTTGGGCGCAGCTAATCGTGAAAGGAGCGTCTTGTGACTGAGTATCGGATGGTGCGAATAAGTTTGAGAGTTCTATCCGGGCTGGGTGGCAACGCCGATGAAACGACACGCCAGGGGCTTAGGAGAGAACACACGACATCCGTCAGGCTATGGTCCACCCTACCATCGATTAAGCTACCTGCTTGACTTGACGACGTGAGGGGTTAATTCCAGGTCCTGCGAATGGAGTTTGTACTAAATCTAAGGTAAACTATGAGCGCCGCAGTGACGGGCTGTTTTCTCGGAACACCTAAGCCACCTACGATGGGGTAACTGTTGATAAATGAGACCCTTGATAACTGCGATCACCGGTTCGTGTCGTCCGGCCTACACAGTTTGTCCAGTCATCCCTCCCATCCTTAGAACGGCACTTAGCCTTACCTATGGCAAAGCAATCTCCTATCGCTATTCCATCATTCCTATCTTGGATACCAGAGCTTCAACGGTCGCCCCTCTGTAATATTTTCTCTAACTAATTGAACCGTCCCCTTAAAGTTTCGATACAGCGTGGCGAGCGGCCATATCTGTAATCGTAAAACCTGCTCCAGAGCCCTTCAAAAGCGTAGGAGAAAATCGGCTACTGTGATGCTCCTGGAACGCTGTGGGGCGATCGACTGAGAGTGGAGCGGCTGGGGAGTGGTCACGGAACTTAGGGGCTCGCCCTCGTTTCTCATCTATACAGAGCCTATTCCTCCGTAAATATGTCTGGTTCAAAGCAATTTCCAAGCGATACTGAGCGATGGCCTGAGAAACCTTCCATTTAAATGAAGTGCAGGGGATAAAAGGTTCAAATGAAGTTTGAAAACGATCATCTTAGCGCAGCGATGTGACCTCAAAGGTAACAGGCACCAAGCGCACTGGAACATCCAAAGCGCACCCCCCCACACCTCCCAGAACCGGACCTTGCTCCAGGCGCCAAGAGTTGTTAATTTGCTACCTCAATTTTACAGGTTTCACATAGGCTCATATAGACGTTTTCCAATATTATGTGGGCCGATCACAGGTCGGTTGTAGCATCCCAAAATGTAGACTGAGATCCCTCAATCCATCATTAAAGTAATAAAGTATCACGCGGCCATTCAAAAGGGCCGATATTGGCGTGCCTCGGTTGGATTTGAACAAACTCCAGAGATGGCCCGCGACCATAATCACCTTGATGTTGTTCCAGATGGAGGCTATAGGGTGGCCGTGACATACTCCAAACGTGGCTAGAGTGGTGCAAGGTGCGAGGGCGTGGGAGTCAAGTATCGTGGGATTTGCGTGCTCGAGATTGAATGAGAGGAGAGCACAAGGGATGATCAGTATGACCTATTGGTCCTAAGCGAAGGAAACCCGATCAACATATAAAGTGGTCAGCTGTATAAGGGGATTGGCCACGAAAATCGTTTGGGTGGTCTAGCTGCCGCTTCAGACTGCCTCCTGCCTGCCGCACGCAGTGTCGATTCCAACGATTTCATGGTCAGCAAGCCCTGGTAGTGTCCATTATCTCACAGAACTGAGAGGACACTAGGTAAAATTGGTTGTGTAACCTTATCAGCCGACTGAGCGTACACCGAAAAATCGACTCGTGCATTGTTGTAGTCCGCAGATACGCCAAGAGTATGAGCCATTAATAGTTGTACAGGCAATCCCAAATACGTTATTCGTCTCTGAAGGATATGCTGGTTCCGGAGCGAGTCACTCGCGTAGGAAAGATGTCAGCGATAGATCTGGTCGTTATGTGGACCCATCCTCTGATAAGCCTAGTCGGTGGAGGGGTTAACACGTCGTCACCACCGTCCCTAAGAGAATACATAAGTTCTAGTAGCAGCATATTCTCTGTAATGATGTTATCGTACCTCGACGACTCCTGCCATCCTGGTCTAGAAGCTGTCGCAGGTACTACTAGCCCTAAAAACCCTGACACGTGAACCTAGCCTCCCAGAGAGTGGCTGGATTCATTGACAGCCATCGACCGCTGCAGGACCATCGAGCCCTAGCCCCCTCGCTTTGTTAGCGGAGATATGCCATAGTTCTGTGGACGCGTCAGAGTCATCGTTTCCGACAAACAGAGAAACTGCGCCGCTTACATATTCCGATTGAACATTCGAGTACACGATGTGTATAAAATACATGATCTGTGCTGCCAGTCTTATCCTCACTGGGCTTCAGACCTGATTATAAGTATCAGGAATGTTCATATGGTTTCCGTTCGTAGCACCGGAAATGGCATCACCAATCTTTTTTTTTTTTTTTTTTTTGTGTGACCGGGGGGGAATCTGCTAATCAGACGAAGGTCGCTACGTTTTACCGCGCTTAACCGACAGTGTGGGTTTTTTACCCACTAAACCCTCCAGCGGGGATATACCAGACAGGATCCGGGTATCACCTCGGACACCAGCTTGCCAGGCTTTCGCCCAGCTTCTGCTCAATTAAGAGGAGGTTGCGAGGCCTCATGTCCCGAAAGGCATCACCAATCTTGAGCCTCACATTTCTGACGTCTCTCCCAAGTGCCGCAACAATCCCAATGAAGCCACCGCCGATGCTTCTGACGTTTTTCAAAAGAAAATCTACGATTCTTCTCGGGTCAGAATTATTTGGGCGTATATATCAGCGAGACTATAATATACGGAAAAGGCAACGTCTGGCGCTGGTTGGAACATTGGACTTACATCGCGATACTTCTGGTGTGAACATTAATGAGATGCCGTCTTCGGCGACAGGGGAGACGACTTCGATAAAGAAAGATCGTTGGCTGGCTGCGGTAATCATGTCGGAAAGATACAGCGTGCGATTCGAAGAGACGGTAGGTTTTATGAATGAGGAGATGGATTATCATTTCAGCTGACGCCAGCTGGCTACTACTGAATATTCGGGGAATTGGAGAAGCCAAGCTGCAACGTTTCTCTGGAACAGGCCCGACTGTGAAGGTTCACAAGCAGACGACGCAGGGCAATGATTTCAGGGTTGCGGCAAGTAGACTAACCAGCGCCCGCGGGTTGGTGTAGTGGTAACCAATCTGGCGCTCCATCCTCCTCTTATTAACCAGATGCTCGAAACCTGTGCTTTCAATTCAAATACTTACCTAATCAAGCTGCGTGTCTCACTGGACTAATGAGTGGGCTTGAAATTGCTCGCTACCACACGACCGCTAACCATTTATACCCTACGATGCAATGAATGAAAGTATGAGGGTCGTATTAGTCGCTTGAACAATACCATAGTAGTAGTTACTTGATCGGAACTGAGGGCTCCAATCGGTACTGCAAGACCCTTACGCCACATTTTACTCTATTCGTTAAATTGATACCAGATCTATCGATCTACATTTGTGGCACTGCACAATTGGCGAAAGCAGCACCGCTATGTCATATATTTTTTGCCTGCTCTTGAATATACAAATAACGACTTTTTTTACGGTTGCTTTCACCAGATTCCCTCCCCTCTCTGCCACTCCTCTCACTTCCCACTTGCTCTGTATCGGCGGGGGGGGGGGGGGGGGGGGGGGCGCGGCCGGCGCGGGGGGC
>WSUE01000407.1:0-24264 GCA_019633535.1 Tulasnella sp. JGI-2019a
TACAAAGAATATGCAGACAACAGAAGACAAGAAGCACCAGAAATAGAAATAGGAGATGAAGTATTCATCAACAGAATGAACATACCAACAGACAGACCAACAAGAAAGCTTGACTGGAAATACCTAGGCCCATTCAAAGTCTTAGAAAAAATAGGGAAAAGAGCTTACAAACTAAAAATGCCAGAAAAATCAACATTACACCCAGTATTCCATGTCAGTCTACTAGAAAAAAGAAACCAAGATAACTGGAATAGAGAACCAATCCTAGTCCCACCAGTAATCATTAATGGAGAAGAAGAATAGGAACTTAATGAACAAAACGGTATCCTAAACTCAAGAATCAGAAACAACAAACTTGAATACTTCGTAAACTGGCAACAAGGTTTAATCAATGAATGATCATGGGAACCAGCAGAGAACCTTGAACATGTGCAGGATGCAATCAAAGAATTCCATATGAAAAATCCATTAGCAGTAAAACAAGCCCCTCAACCACAAAGAATACTTAGAAGAAACAGAAGTTAATGCAACCCAGAATCACTCCAGCAATACCAAGATATGCTACAAACCCACTTCAGATCTCATCAGCAACTCAAGCACAAACCCCATTCAAGACCTCATTTGAGGCTATCAGCAAGGGGGGGGTAATGTCATGGTTTATTGCTCCCAACCACTCATTTCAGTCTTTCATGTGATCTTATCAAAGTTCCCATAGAATGGGGACCTGACTCAGGAACCGGCGACATCGGAAATAACGGACTTAATGGACTTAACATTTGAAGAATTATCAATGACATCATCGATAACATCATCCAAAGCTGCAGTATCCATTAATAAGCTCCGTAGTACGCAGCACTTATATTTAGCAATTGGGAGCTGAGCTGACTCACTGCATGACTCAAACAGAAGCTGCAGTAGTTATTCTTAGATAGAAGCTGCAGCTAGCAACTGTAGTAGAAGTAGAAGCCACAGTTATAGAAGCTGCAACCACAGCCTGGGAATAACTGCACAGACCTAGGGTATATAAAGGAGGGGATCTGAGCTGGTCTCAGTTCTCCATTCCACCCTCTTATCACATACCAGTGAATACATCCCTCATACTCTCATATCAAGATCCTCTGCGTGATTCTTTTCTGATATCAACAAACAGTGAGTAGGGTTCAGTTGACCTGAGCACCTTGTTACCCTGAACTGACACCCATCCCTTCCATTTTCTCCCCCTGTGCACCCTCACACCACACTTCTGATACCCAATTCTCTCATGGGAAACAAGGCTGTACTGGAGATGCGAAAGAAGCAAATCAGATCCAGAGAATATGAGGCATGAATACAAGCAGCAACAACAGCCATGCATGAAGAGCTCCTCAAGCATAAAACTGACAAGACACACATTTCTTATCAAAAGATGGCAGATAAATGGGATATAAAAAAGAAGACACTACTCTACCATGTTCAAGGAGGGAGGTCTCGGTATGAATATAGTGCAGAACAACAGTACCTCTGACCAGAGGAGGAGAACACACTTGTGGATTTCATGCTGGAGCAAGCTGATCATGGCTTCCCTCTCAGAATATGCCCCTGATGCCCTAGCAGTGGAGAATTTCAGGCTACAGATTGAGCTGCAGAAAGTGCAGACTCAAGAACACAAACTCACCTCTCAACTTGATCAATCCCACAGCCAGATGACTCTCCAGGGTATCTACTGTGATGCAATGGCAAAGCGGCTTAACGATCAGGAGAAGAAGGCCTAGAAGCATCATTCCAATCGTGATAGGGTGAGCATGGGTGGGCAGAGGTTGATGACCTCCAACAAGTGGGTGCAAGTGTGCATTGCCAATGAGGAAGAGGCAGCTGCTGAGGAGGCAGCTGCTGAGGTGGAGCACCTGAGGAAGGCTACCCTTGGGACCAAGAAGTCATGGCATGAGGCTGAGGCAGCTGAGCAAAGCCATCTGCACATGGAAGAGTTGGAAGAATGGAGAGCAGGCAGTGGGCTGGGACCGAAGCTGAAGAAGCAATCCTGTGCTGTGACACCAGATGCATACAAGCACAAGAAGCAGAGACTTAATGTCAACCAGGTTGATGATGATGTTGCAGGTGGTGGGGCTGAGGTTGGAGGCAGTGGTATGGATCGAGAGGATGAAGAAGGTGAGGACAAGTAGGAGATAGCAAACCCTTAGTTGTGGTTCAAATGACCATCCAGCATACCTTTGAGCACCTCATCTGAGATCTCAAGAAATATTACCACTACAGTTCCAATAATTTAATACGATCTTTATTTAATGTACTTGAAGACATCTACAAAGTTTGGTGACGATACCTTCGGAATTGGTGTGTTCATGAGGGGAAGTGTATCTGATGGTTCAAATGACTGTCTTTACCTGTATGAGACATGACATATGCTAAGTCATGACATTAGGCAAAGTCATCACACATAACTTGCTCCATCAGAAATGTCAGGAATGGATCAAGATTTATTTGGCACAGGGCCAGTACACCTGCAGCAAATACAAGAACAACTGGAAATCAATGTTGAATGAGCAGGACCAGCCCTGCTAATCCAGATAATGCAACAACTGCAGGAGCAGATGCACCAACAGCAATCAATGATCAACAGCCAGAACACCTTAATCCAGCAACTGCATGGCAACATGCAGAACACACCACCCATCATCCATGTTGCCACACCCATCATCAACCTCACACAGCAGCCACAAGCAGCAAGGGGAGACCTCAAGGCAGACAGCCTGGACTCCTTCAAAGGAGATCACAGTCTGGCAGCACAAACATTCCTCCAGAACTCAGCATTGTATTTTTGACTGAGGCCCAATGACTTTCCCACTGACAAACATAAGATTCAGTGGGCACTCCTCAAGATGACTAACTGGGGCAGCCAAGTGGGCACAGCCTATCTCCCAGGAGGTGCTCATTCTGAGCCAACCCCCTTTGCTGAGGTCAACAAACTGGGCAGAGTTCGAATGCAAGTTCAAGGAGGTGTTCTATGACCCAGATGAAAGGAGGATGGCAGCCAATAAGCTGAGGCAGCTGAGGCAGGAGGGATCAACAGCAGAGTACACATCAGAGTTCAGGGAGCTAGTATTAATACTTGGGTGGACAGAGCAGACACAACTCATGCAGATGTTCTACACAGGACTCAAGGACCATGTCAAGGATGACATGGTCTCACACATGGAGCTGAGCACAATGGATGAACTCATTACCCTGATGGTCAAGATTGACAACTGCCACCATCAACATAATCAGGAAAAGAAGAATGTGGGATGGAAGCCCTTACCCTCTTGCAACCTGTCAACCAGCACATTTGCACCAGTGCTGCCAGTGTCTGCAGGAGGGGATGGAGATGGATCAGGACCTATGGACCTGTCGGCTGGCAGAGGGTTCCTTTCCAAGGAAGAAAGGGAGAAGCAGATGAAGGTAGGTGCATGTTTCAAGTGTGGCAGGAAAGGACACAGAGCAGCAATGTGCAGAGTCAAAGCACAGGTAGCTGTGACAGCTGAAGAAGACCACAATGAGGAATCCGACTCAAGCAATGAGTCGGAGAAGAAGAAGAAGGCAAAGACAGATTTTTAGTGACCCCCTCAAAGAAAGTTGTACCCTTGAGGGCTGTGGTATTAGATACCCTGCTACATACTCATGCAACTCTCAATTCAACCCATTCTGATGAGATTGGTATGCACCTTGAGATACAAGCAGAACTTGAAACCAATGTCACAACCTTTCCCCTCCTCCTGATTGACTCAGGAGCCACCTCCACATTCATCAACCATTGCTATGTGGAGAAACATTATATAAAAACAAGAAAATGCGATTTCCCTATGCCCATCAGGGACATTGATGGAAGATCACTCAGGGTAGCAGACCAAGTGGTAGAAGCAACCATGTGCATTGGGAGTCACTCTGAGAAGATCACCTTTGACATTGCACCCACAGGATGGTATGCAGCAGTACTCGAAATCTCATGGCTATGAACCCACAACCCAAGAATCAACTGGGTCAAGAACCAGATTGAGTTCCAAAGTATGCACTGCAAGATGAAGTGTCTAGAACAGGAGGAAGCAATGGTCATCACAGCAGAAGAAGAAGGTCAATGGAAGACACCAGTCTCCACAACACATGAGCATGATGATGAAGAGGAAGCAGAGATTATCAATGCAATCAAAGAAGGATGCAGTATCCTGAAGATGGGACCAAGGCCCTGTATGGGATGTGAAGGCATATGGGTAGATGGGATGCCACTGTCCTGCTGGGCATGTCCAACAGAATGGTAAGAGGAGGTTATCACATACATGGCTGCAAATGCCAAAGAACCTAGGCCAAAGAACCTATCAGCACAGATCACAGCCAAGCATGTGGAAGAAGAATGACCAGCCAACAAGATTGTGCCAGAGGTCTACCATGACCTCCTCAACATATTCAATGACACCAAGTCAGACACCCTCCCTGCTCATAGCAAACACAACATCATGATTGATTTCATACAAGATGCAGTGCTCCCAAAACCTGCAGGTCTCTATCCCATGTTGGATGCAGAGAACAAGGAGATGCAGGTATGGCTCAATGAGATGCTAGCCAAGGGCTTTATCCAACCATCCAAGTCCCCAGTCACCTCACCCTGCTTCTTTATTCTGAAGAAAGACTCCAAGAAGAGGCTTGTCATCAACTGGCAAAAGATCAACACCATCACCATCAAAGACCAATACCTGCTCCCACACACAGACAAAATCATGGGCCGAGTACAAGGATCAACAGTCTTCTCTAAGTTTGACCTGAGGAACAGGTATAACCTGGTATGGATCAAGCCAGGAGACAAGTGGAAAACAGTGTTCAGGATGCGATGGGGGCTGTTTGAATTCAAAGTCATGCATTTCAGCCTTTGCAACATGCTGGCAGTGTTCCAGAGGATGATGAACAAGGTGCTTGCACCAGTATTGGATGTTGATGCAACCAACTACCTTGACAACACAATCTCCTTCACTGACAACCTACCAGCACACATCAAAACCAACAGGAAGATCCTGGAACAGTTCAGGGAACATAAGCTGTACTGCCAGGCCAGGAAGTGCACTTTCCATGTGGAGGAAATGGAGTGGCTAGGCATCCACATCAACAAGGATGGCTTCAAGATGGATCAGTGGACAGTGGAGGCAATCAAGGAGTGGAAGGAGCCAAGAATGGTGACTGAAGTCTGGTCATTCTTGGGCTTCCTTAACTTCTACCAACAATTCATCAACAGATTCTCAAAGCTGGCCAGACCACTGCATGATCTAGAGAAGAAGGGAGTGGCTTTCAAGTGGGGTACTAAGCAGCAACAAAGCTTCAATGCATTGAAGGAGGCAGTCACAACAGCACTAGTGCTAGCCCATGCAAACCCAGAACAGCCCTACACAGTGGAGATGGACACATCAGACTATGCATACAGAGCAATACTGTTGCAGAAGCAGGAAGATGCATGCAAACACCTGGTGGCCTTCCTGTCAAAATCAATGCTACCTGCCAAATGCAACTATGACATCTATGATAAGGAGATGCTTGCAATTGTCAAAGCACTCAAACACTGGCAGCAATACCTCCAAGGGACAGAAGACCTGATCCATGTCATCACAGACCACAAGAACCTGGAGTTCTTCAAAGACACAAAAATCACAAACTGACACCAAGCATGGTGGGCAGATCTCCTGTCACATTACAATTTCCATATCACCTACCAACCAGGCCATCAATCAGCAAAGCTGGATGTGTTATCTCAAAGGGCAGATCATCAGACATTGGAGGGGGATAATGGCAAACTGCATAAAATTCTAAAACCTGAAAACTTTGCAGAACTTGCAGTGCTGTATCAATCGGATGCAGAGCTATTGGAACAGATCAAGGTGATCATTTGCCATGACAATGCACTCTCACCCATACTAGTGTACTTTGATGCTGATCTGACCTCAACAAGTGCAGAGATGATGAAGAAGTTTGAGGAATACTCAGTGGAGGAAGGGATCCTGTTCCAACAAGGAAGGATCTATGTACCAGCAGATGAAGAACTAAAGAAAGGGATATTGGAGCTCTACCACAACTTGGTGATAGCAGGTCACAGGGGGCAGGCAGCAACACTGGAGTTGGTGTCAAGAGGGTACTACTGGCTGGGACTGAAGGCATACATCAACTGATATGTCAAGGCATGTGATAAGTGTCAATGAACAAAGAACTGACACTTGATGGAACACAGACATTTGAAACCACTACCTGTACCTGAGGGACCCTCACAGTCCATCTCCTACAACTTCATCACAGACTTGCCACCATCCAGGGGATTCAACTCAATATTCATCATCATCAACCATCTTACAAAGATGGCACATTTCATACCCATGATGAAGACAGTAACAGCAGAAGGCACAGTTCGACTACTGATCAACAACATATGGAGGCTGCATGGGATGCTGGTCGATATGGTATTGGATAGGGGGATGCAGTTTGCATCCAAATTGGTCAAAGGAGTCTATGAAGCATTGGATATCAACCCAACTTACTCCACAGTGTACAGGCTGCAAACAGATGGACAGACAGAGCATACAAATGTGGTGGTAGAGCAGTATCTGCAAGTCTTTACAACACACCAGCAGGACAACTGGGTGGATCTCCTCACAATGGTGGAGTTCTCCTACAATAAAACTCACCACTTGTCAATTGACACATCTCCCTTCTTTGCCAACTATGGATACCACCTGATGTTTACCAAAAATCCTTGGTAGCACAGTCATCTCCTGGAGCTGAAGAAATCATCACACAGCTTGTGACCATCCAAGAGGAGCTTAAGGCAGCAATGAAGATAGCTCAGGAACAGCATGCATGAGGATACAACTGAGACCCATGCAGAAACCCCAGTGTTTGAAGTAGGAGAAAAGGTGTGGTTGGAGGCAACACATATTAGGATGGATCAACCTTTGGTGAAGCTTGCAGCAAAGGGGCTCAGACTGTACCCCATCACAGCAGTCATCTCCTCCCATGCATACTGCCCCAAACTCCCAGCAACAATGAAAATCCACAACATCTTCCATGTCACCCTTCTTACAAAAGTCAAGAAGGACACCATTGAGGGATGAGAGGTCAAGCCATTACCACCAGTGGTAGTGGATGGCAAGGAGCACTACAAGGTGGAGAAGATCATCAACTTGTGATGGAAAAGCCAGCAACTGCAGTATCTTGTCAAGTGGGTCAACTATGGTGAAGAAGAGAACTCATGGGAACCAGTAGAGAATCTGGTGAATAGCATGTTTGCAGTCTCAGAGTTCCATTGACACTACCCAGGGGCAGCATTGCCAATCAATCACCCACTTCCACATTGGCATCATACCTGTTGCAATGACTGATCACTCCTCTACAATGCTTTAAGAGGGGGCTGATGTCATGACCATTAAGGAAGTGACAAAAGAAGCAGAGTGGCAAGCACAGAGTTGTGCCTGAAGGGCATGTGGTAGCAGACCATACAGAGTCCTGACATGTCCTGGGGACACATGGCACAATTGTTCTATTCTATTCTGTTCCATATGCTGACTGAGGATGTTCTATGGCTTAGTGATACAGAGTCCAATTACTGTACATAATGAGTCAGGCTTGTAGAATTGCTTAAGTGGTAGCAAAGTGAGGAGTACTGTTCCTCACTTTGCCTCTTGTATATTTCATTCACTTTACTCTCACCTGAACTCTTAGCATGCATGCTCTGAGTATTCCAAACAAAGTCACCAACAACCACTCTGTGGTTGATAAGAAGCCAGACAAAGAGTGACTTATGATGTCCTCTGCTGTGCTATGAGACATGATATATGCTAAGTCATGACAGAGGTGCACTCTTTCTTCTCTGCCATATGATCTTCAGTCTCATTTAATGGTTTGTGCCCAAAGTAACTCAGTATTCAACAAAGGCCTTTGAGTCCCTGGAGAGGAGGCCAGACTCATATGCAAACTATTTGCAGACAATGCAAGCTTGTTCCTGTCCAAAAAGGACAGGTGGTCAGAGCTAGAAGAGATCACCAACTTATGGTGTCTTGCCTCAACAGCCAAGTTCAATTTTGGGAAGAATGAAGTCCTCCCAGTCAGACCCAAAGACCACAGAAATGCAGTAGTACAAAATTGACAGCTCTCAGGAACAACTTGCCCCACCCAAGGGTTGAGCATCATCCCTGATGGAATAAGAATAATCTCTGATGGAGAGGCTCTGAGGATACTAGGAGGCTTTGTAGGGTACAACCTCAACCTAGAATCCCTATGGGAGACCTGAGTCTCCAAAATGGAAATCACTGCCACAAAGTGGGCAGCAAGAAAACCCTCCCTACAGGGAAGAGCAATCATCACCAACTATATTGTGCTTGCAAGGGCCCAATATATGCTAATGACCAATGACCCCCCAGCATCAGTAGTCAAGAGGATCATAAAATGTGTAAGGAAAGTGATGTGGGCTGGTAAAGCCAAATCCATCCTAAAACTGGACAATGTATACAAACCCCTATCACAAGGGGGGCTTAACATCCCAGACTTTAAATCCAGACAGACTGCAGTATGCATCATGTGGATCAAGAAGTGGAGGGGGCTGGCAGATCACCAACCTGACTGGGCTCCCATCCTAGACTCTCTTGTCAAGAATGCTGCCAAAGGTGGCCCAAATGACAGGATGACAAACATCTTTGACCAGACTTGGAAAGAAACCCAAGGATGGAGAAGCAAGCTATCCAAAGAACTCTGTGATATGATTGCAGCCTCTAGGAAATACAACATCAAGACCAAAGTGCTTTGCTTCAAGAATGATGTAAAAAGATCCATCCCAATATGGCTCTCCAAATATGTCAAAAACTCTACCAGATCAGAGTCATCAATGGCTGCAAACAACCTAAGAAATCACCACCATGTGAGCTCACAAAGAGATCTATAGGACATATCTCCCATAAACCCACAGAACTGCCCCCAACATGATCTGCGTATCAAGGCCAGAGATAGGATGCTGAAGACAGTAACCACATCCATGAGCCTACTAACATCCACCCCCACAAGAAATAGGACAGGATGGAATGATAATCTGGACCTCACCCCTATGAGGATCACAAGAAACATGACAGCAAAAGAAAACAATATCCCAACTGTCCTAAACCCTGATGTCAGACACTCAGGCACACTATTGAGAGCCACAAGGATTTTCAGCAGGAGAAATGGAGACCACCCCCCAGCATGAAGGTCCCTAGATTTCCCCCCACAAGGAAAAACCCTCATTCTGTGGACTGACAGCTCAGCAGATAAAAACAGCTTTGCAAACTCCTCTTGCAGAGCTGGTGTATGGGCAAATGACCTGAGCTTCTGTTTTACCATCCAAGCTCCTGGACACCCCCCCCCCCCCTTGAATAATAGAGGTGAGGCAGCAGCAGCCATGTGGGCCCTGCAAAACACACCCAGCAATGTCCCCATACAAATTAACACAGACTTGCAATATATCATGAATGCATTGACCTCTCAATGCTCATGGCAAGAAGATATTGGCTGGTTAGCAGTACCAAATGCTGATATCCTCTAAAAAGCCCTCTACCTACTTAGGACAAGGATGGCCCCAACAACTATCCTTAAAGTGGAAGCACACACTGGGATTGAAGGCAACAAAGAGGCTGACACCCTTGCAAAGCAAGGGCTGGAGGAACCACCTCACCCAGAATGGGACCTCATGGTCCCAGACCAGTGGATGACTGATGGCACTAGACTATTGGCCCTCTCCTTCTCAGATGCATACCAATGGGTAAGACACCTGAAATCATCCCTCCCCAGAGATAAAACCCAAGAAAACCTGGAGAGGATATCTGACAACATGCTTGCCAGAACAGGTAACCAACCACACAAAGAATCAATCTGGAGAAGCCTGAAACAACCTGCCATTAGAAGAGAAGTAAGAGACTTCCTCTGGCAAGCCATCCACAACCAAACTGTCTGCAGCTTGTTTGTAGCACAGTGGGGAGGGATCTGGGAAGAACAATCCCTATGCAACTGTGGTGCACTAGAAACCCTGGAGCACATCCTTAACACCTGTGACAACCATTGGCATCACAGAGACAGCCTTTGTTGTCTGGAAACTCTGGAATTCACATCAAATTAGAGGAGACACAATAACAAGGAAGAGGGCCAAGGCAACCCTCAACCTCACTCTTTTCAAAGTGGCCAAAGCTGATGCTGGCTTAGCTAAACTCACAAAAACTAAAGGACCAGAACTCAACAAAGAGGACCAGTTAATTAAGGACAAGTGGAAAGGCCTCATGAAGAGGTGTGGTACCAGTCAGCTTTATTGGATACCAGACAACCATGGCTAAGGGGGGAAGTGTGCCATGATGTGTAGGGGTGAAGTAGGAGAGGATGTTGTCACACTCCTCTCTGAAGCCTGCACTGATCAAGCCTGGTGGGTCCACATGACTGTTCACTCAGTCCTCTGTGGACTACCTATCATCTATATAACTGGCTGCACACACAGCCTTTCAGGACATGAGGCTTCAGAACCTCCTCTTAACTGAGCAGGAGCTGGGTGAAAACCTGGTTAACTGGTGTCTGAGGTGATACCCATTCAGCTGTCTGGATATCCCTGCTGGAGGGTTTAGTGGGTAAAAACCCCACACTGTTGGTTAAGCATGGTAAAATGTAGTGCCCTTCATCTGATTAGCAGATTCCCCCCCCCCTGTCACACAAAAAAAAAAACTCAGTATCCAATGTATAGGATGTGGTTATTCCAAAACAAAGTCCATGAACAAAATGAGGTCCTCGATATGTGCGACCTTTCTCTTGCATAGAGGCTCGCTTTTGAGTTATCCCATGAAACGTGCGTCTCTCAGCAATCTTTGCGGTTCATCATATGCCGAATGCCAACCTTTCGTTAAAGCACTTCCTCGATGCAAAATAAAATTGTTGCTTTACCCTTCGTCCCTGGTGATAAAAATCCCCCATCGTTCATGTCTGCCTACTAAGCGGCTGGGATTATTGCGTGCACATCCTCTGCGACTGCCACCACTGTCTAGCACCTGACCTACACTGGGCTCGCCGATCAACTCTGGAAGATGCCTCGTCTCCGACATGGACAGATAGGCCGATTTTAATTTACCACTGTCCGTTGTATTCCCAACAGTCCATTCTTGACCGCGGGACTTATTAATTCGACCGTCGACTGTAAAAAAATGCTTATTTGGCCCTTTCGGAGTTCCCCAACATATACACGCACGATGACATTACTAACGCCTTGGGATTTAACCGCACCGTTAACAAACTAGCAAGAACAGACCGACATCATCGACCACTACCTCTGCAATCCGCAGTATTCGGCGGCAACACCCTCGTCCCGAACAAGGACGCATTACAAGTCACCAACGTGGCATCAAGCGTCGGATCCTTAGGCGGAGAGGCAGGTACGATATGCCACACCTTACACCCCCGCGCACCCACACTTCCTCATCGTCGACTTATATGATTTAAGATCCGGCAGCGTCTTTCGGCTGGCAACATCTTGGAATGTCATGTAGTACTTGGCAAATGGCGTTGCCGCCCAGAATGGTACAGTTACGTCGTTAAGCGGCGGGAGTCGAGATGAGTAACACATGGAAGAAGAATGGCGTTGATCTGATCGTAATTCTCCGGCGGAGGCCTTGGAGCGTGTGGTTCTCCATAGGATTTGGAGCCCGCGTTGAGTTAGTACATGCTTGGGATGATGCTGGTTGACCTCAGATATGAGAGCTTAGAGTTGGGACCTCGCGTGCATTGGACCTTTATGCAGTGGTATTCCCAGGTGCCTAGATCGATACCCTTTCATTCCAATCTATCAGCGAAACGCAAGAGCTTGAATTGGTCTTAGCACAATAAGATGAGAGTAGACAGTCGTAAGCACCAGTTAGGAGTTTTAAAGAACCACGACAGACTTTGCTCTCAGTTCAGGAGCAACACCGAGGATGATGCATGCTCTTCCCCAGTACGCTCGGGTTGTACTACTTAGATATTCTGGTAGATATATTGTCAAACCCTTTGATTACAGTGTATAGAGGTAGGTTCAGGTAGACAACATACGCGGTTAATTACTACTTCTCATGACAAGATCACTCGCCGGTTTCAGGATTAACACCAAGAGCAATCAATGCATTTCGGGCAGCACTGGTCAAAGCTTCCTGCTTCCTTTGGAAGTATCCCGAGGAGGAGTATTGAGTCCTATCCACTGCTCCAACCCATCGGGAAGATTTCGATCAGAGGAGCTCGATTCGCCATAAAATCACAAGAGTAATCGTACCGATAATTGTGGCCTCCCACCCCAATCCCTTCGTCTCCTCGATCAGAGTGGCCTTCCTGATCCAATTGAGTCCCCTAGTATGCACATAGTTATTAAGATGCATGACCGAGTGATCACTGCCATCGGAGTTGCAGGTGACAGGGCAGGATTTGGGTGGGGCCGTGAGTGCAGGGAAAAGTATGTGTCAAATTAGATGACGACAGTACGACCGCAATAAATATATGGGGACCCACAGGCGCTGTGCATCCGATGACACGGAGCTACCGCTAGAGAGATATGATTGTTCTGAACCTGGTGACCAGGAGCCAACGCTATCGAGATGTGATCCTCTGCGCTGTTTCACGCTATGAAGAGGCTGGCTCGAGGTAGGAGCAACCGGCGGAACCCTTGGAGGGGTATTGGCGATGAGACGATGGCTCGAGGTAGGAGCAACCAGCGGAACCCTTGAAGGGGTATTGGCGATGAAACGATCGAAAGCGACTAAAGCCGACATCAAGCCACCCAAGGCTGAAGTATCGCCTAATGTGATCATGTCACGTAGGGATTCCGCATTTCTGGGGAAAGCATAGCGATCTAAGGTAGCACTCAGGGACAAGTCTATGACAAACTCACGTTTGCGCCATTTCCCATGTTCCTTTCTCATGCGGGTCGTGGTGATCGAGCAGTGTGTAGATATTGCTCGCCAGGCGAACCGTCACCTCAAACACAGTGGGCTAAAGGGTGTTATGTATATAGCCTGCTAAGGATAAGTAACAGGGAATGGTGGGCTCCCACCTCGTACTCGCTTCGGTTGAAACTCTCCCTAATCTCAAGCAGCACCGAGAAAGCACCGGGAGCTGCGAAGAGGGGCTCGAGGCTACTAAACAAGATACATATGGTGGACTCACCATTAATCGAGTACGTGGTGCTATTCGGATAGCGAGAACAAAAAAAATTAGATCAAATTCCTTTTCAAGTAATAAATGGCGTACCCGGGACTCATGCAAATCGATATGTGCTTATATATGATATCAAGCCAAGATTGATCATCATGACGAAAGGCCGCAAGGAGGGGATCAGGGGGTCCCTATATGCTTGTCAGTTTATGGCTTTGGCATTTCAGGCAGCAAACACACCGCATCATTCCCAAAGGCAGCAGTGCGCAAAGTGGCAATACTACATCTTAACATCCCGCGGTTTTTGGCCCACGATTGAAGGTTCGAGTTAAAACCCGCAGATTCTTCGGTCGGTATGGAATCGCAGTCTTCTAGTACACTGGCGGGTCTGTGTGAAGCCTGTACCTGTGCGACAATTGCAAGAGATTCAGCGCACCTCTCAAGTGTGTCCAACATGGTATTGTAACGATCAAAGGCACCCCAGCGGGTATCCTTTGGAAGCTCGGCATCATCGAATCGATGGATCAGAGCGTTGATGTCGTCGCATACGTCCCGAGCGGTGCTGATCAATGTGAAAAGAGTTTGACAGTTCCGCTGGGCCGTGCAAGCAATCGTCGCAAACCGTTGAATTGTGTCAGCAGCAGCCTGCGTAGCCGGAAGCGGTTCGAATTTCATGCACGTCAAGTCATCAAAGACGGAGAAGATAAAATACTGCTCGTCATCCATAGTTCTCTCCTTGCTACTAAAAAACCCGCGACTATGAGCACCCTTGGTTGCCGCTGACGCCACAAAACTTACTGGGGGAGGGGGTTTTATGATGCACGAACTGAACTGCAAGGGCCCCCAAATCAGATTTGATCAAACACGCAGACAGAGATGTTGCCTCAAGAAGCCCAGGATCAAGCGCCAAATCGTCGCGAACATAGCTAAGAAACTACATTTACCTGGGACTGCACAGTTAGTGATATGTCGTCTCGGAGATAGATAGCGTTACCTATACTGTTTGGGGATGATGCCTACGGGGATTCAGCGGACCATAAAACTGGGAATAAGCCACGTAGAGTTTATTTGTGCCTGGGAATGTTCGGACCACGGCGCGGTGACTTCTCTGTGCATCGCTAGGATCGAAGTCGGGGCTACTAGATGATGAACGCTATCTACACCAGTAGGGCATTGAACCACCATCCAAACGCAAGATAGACGCTACTCTCAAGCTCCAGATCGAAAACCAGTATGATCGGAGCTTTTCTTGAAGACCTTGGCAGTGCTACCAAGAGAATCGCTAGCAGGAACTATCGGAGGAGGTCCGTCGAGGTGATTGCCAAGTGCCGCGTATTAGTCACCTACATCGAAACACAAGGTCAGGAGGCGGTCAACAACATGCTAGAAATGAATAAGTAAGTCCTTACGATGCCATAAATCTCACATTAAACTACTTATCAACTTTGTCTCTACTTAGGGCTTTTGATGCAGCGACGGCTGCCCTTGCTTCTGCGTCCGCAGATCCGCCGCGATTGCACGAAACAGTGATCCGTGACTTTAAATACGCCGAGGCCTGTCTTCTCACATGTATGGGACCAATCGATCACGTAGGTTCATCTAGTTTGCCTTGATCATCCAATAGTTCACACATTACGAGTAGATCCTAGAACCCAACTGCAAAGCCGTTACGAAAGACATGAAGGATGCTCGGGAGCGAAACCAGAGTCCCCTTCATATTCTGAACAAGGATCTGATGGAGCTGCGCATGAATCCATCTGTGAGTTGTTAACGGTCCACTGATCCCCGCCGGTGTCGAGAAAATTAACCACCAATATATTGACAGGTTTCTCCCCCCTGCACGATTTCTTCTGGGTCAAAAGGCAAGGGTACTGTCACCCCGGCACAGTCTCAGGCGTCACGTCCTAGTCTCGTTCCGACGCTATCTATGCGTAGTTCTGATATACCACTCGCGGGGCTGAGTAATGCAGAACCCGCATCCGTGGCTGTCTCCGATACAAAAATTGTTTTAGACCTCCCACCCGTTGCAACATCGTCAAATACGCCAATAGCCACCGGGAGTCTCTTGATAGAAGTAAAAGTGTTTCACTCCGACCTTGAACATCCGCAGAGCGCTCGAAAATGTGAGCGCTTCGTACCCAATCGCATATCTTCGTGTCTTATTATCTTGGAATCTAGATGAGATCGAGCCGGCGAATAGTTGTGTGGAGGTGCTGATCTGGATGGTCACTCTGTCGACTCATCCTGGAGGTCGGCTCACTCCTCTGCGTGACCATACAAGATGGTACCTTCGAGAGATGGGCAGACATTCGCATACGACAAGCGGGCTTGAGTTCCGCCGCCTGGTCCCCGAACAGTCTCTCCGCGATATCCCCTCAGAAAATGGCCTGCGCACGGTGTGTGTAGTTCAGTCTGACAAGCCGTACCTGGTTCTCGCAATGGGTAGGGAAGAGTCGGCCAGTGCAGCGGGGGGCGGATCAGATCGGGGCGTATTGATAAAGGGTCAGTCGGGTGTATCCAATGTGCACACACAAATTATTCACCCTAGCCATCTTTGTAGATTATCTCGATCTACCACTGGCAGGCGCCCTCATCCAGCCCACGCCCTGGGGTTCCCATGTAGCGTGCGAGTACCGCAACCGACTGGTACATGCCACCCACTCGATCACCGCTGATAACACACTAACATGGCGAGATCTACCGCGCGAACAAGTTCAGGACTATTCGGCCGACTGGTTGGTCGTGCTGCCGTCCGGAGCTGCAGAGTAACAGGACCTTGGCGGATGAATCTCAGCTGTGCAATCAAGGTGGCGATCAATTTATGCTAGATGGCTTGTAACCTATGCATGTGATAAAAGGGTTTTAGGGTTGAAATACAAGGATGGGACGTACAATGTGGGCACGTCGGCTAGATACAAGAGTGGACGGAATTCTGTTCAACAGGACCTTCCTCTCTCTTATAAAGGGAAAGTGAGATTCGATGGAATAGACAGCCCTGTCAATTGCAATATACCTAACTGAGCCCTTGATCGGGGTATATATCAGATATATAACGGATGCTTGTAAGCCAGACATTTAATCAGAATACATTCGCGAGGCTTTTAACGACATCAAAAATAGATGCCATTCCAAGATAGGTTACGAAGGGGTTCCGGGGAGTCGCGCTCTAGGTCGGAATCAGGAAAGGAGGGAGGCGAAGTGGGCGAAGATATCGTGGGAGATGTGAAGAACAATTTACAAAATCACGGGTATTACAAGCGATATTGCACAGAAAAAAAGAACAGGGACCATGACAATTCGGGTTGAATTCGCCTCATGAAGAAAGATGTAGACCGCAGTTTGGGCGAAGACACATCCGCCTCCACAAAAGAGTAACGTATACCCTGAAGGTCCCAACATTGTCGGTAAACGGGAACATTATTATACCGGAAGCTTGATCTTGCTTACAATAAGTAATGAGTAATGACCAATTCCTGGATACTCGGTAGTGCTTGAGAAGAAGATGAGCGCTGCTTGGGACCTCACTAGACTTGAACCCTCGAGAACGAAAGGGCATTTCTCCGAGCTGGTCGATTATAACCAAGGACGTAATGGTAGCGGCAGAGTTGAAGCACAGGGCGGAGTAGGAGAGGAGGAGTAAAAAGCGGAACAGCCCGGGACTTGTATTTCGTAAAGTAGACCCCGAGTCAGGAGGGGTCTTGATGAGCACGATCAACGATGCTTCAACAGCTGCGAAGAGCGCTGCCTAGAAGAGATTTCAGCGTCCGGATTGGCTAGTCAAGCGCCAGCCGCGAGACTCACCACGATTGCCGATGCTTGACACGAGCTTGTCCACCCTTGCTGGACATCCCTCACCAGAGGAAGGAGCTCGTCTAACGAATATTCATTTTGTCGGAGTCTATACCAACCAAGTAGAAGTCCTCCTGAAACGTACAGTTTAGCTCCTTAGCCGCCATCGAGCCTTCAGCTGGCGACATTAGCTCAAGATCGTGAGGATTTGAAGTGGGGCTGGCCATCCTTGTCGTAAAAAAGGGAGACTCTGCTTCTGGCTAAGGAGCACTGCACACGCTGTTTATACATACTGGTAACCATGAGGGCGGTGCTGGCTCAGAACGAAGGATTGAGATTGGACTGCAGGGTCGCGACAAATCGACTCTCGATGATCATTCCACGGAAGATTCTACGAGCACTGCATGTTGCCTCAAGTTGCATGCGTGACATTCGCCGCACGTACAGCCTTCTGTACATTTGCGTTTGGTTCCTACTTCAGAAAGGTTCCTCCGGGACGCATGGAAGCGAGCACAGTGGAGATAATTGGAACAAAAGACTTTCTGAATCAAAGGCCCTAAAGAACGTACGCGGGAAATCTAGGTCGGTGATTGCAATGTCAATGTTGACAATACATGATAGGGCGAAGGCCACCTTAGGTGAGGTTTGAAACCAGCTGAAACGGATCGGTCATAGACAAGGTTACGTCGTATTAACACCACAAGGCAGCCAGCTGAGTGATCCTGAACATCGTCATATGGTAAATCCGGCCACTTTCCTGAATCCTCGACTGTAACAGAGTGAGTGATATGGATTAGCCTGTTGCGGTATTTGCAGGCGAGATAGGAGCCCCATAGGATGGGATTTAGTACTCCTGGAAGTGGTATGTGAATAGTTAGCCTGCGCGATCAAATAGCGCCTAACTAACCCCCCCTCCCCCCCCCGGTCTGGCTCTGCGTGGTTTTTTTTTTTAATTCCGGGAAGCATGGCTCGTTTGGCCGAACCACACAAATAGTGCGTACACTGTTGTTGGAGGGTATGTCGCCCTCCCGTATAGCCGAGTTACTTACACTTTCGAGCGACTTGCGGATTCTCAAGGTCGGAATTAAAGCCCACCTCAACTAATAAATCAGTGAATATAGCTGCTGGGTAATTAACGACAATACCGTAAACGAAAGATTTGAGCCTATTCCCATATCTACATTAGTGACGAACACTGAACCCACAATGCCTAGTTGTGTAAGGTTTGGTTTTTGACAGTGAAGGAGTATTGGAATGAGCTGCTTGAAGGCCAGGTTGGCGCCGTCCGAAAATGCCTGTTGACCCTGATAAATTTATTCAGATGGTAGAATACTGTGGCTACATTATGATATGTAGTTGACTTCACCATTGACACAGCTCATGTGCACACTGATGGCCTTACGGATGTACCATGTACCCCTTCCTAGTGGCTTCAGATCCATTACTACGACATTTAAGGGGCGCTGGTTGCACTCTAAAGCGTCCTAAACATCCTTCTTAGTGGCCATGCAGTCTGGGTCTAGGAGCTACAACAAACTTGCGTTGGAATCTAGATCAGTAGCCATCACCTGACAATGATATTCACGAGAATACCCGATCCGAATGCGCTATTTTGAAGACAGGAACGATGATGTGGCCGTGATCTGACCACGCTGAAGGAGGAGTGGATTTTATCGCACAGATAAAGGGAAACCAACTCCCCTTTCTTCTCTGGGGTAAGCTAGCTGCCGCTATAAGAGCGATAATTTAACATAGTATGGTTTTGGTGGATGATTTATTTATCCTGGGCTACCTGGAGGTATAGGGCCCGAAAACAATTGACATAGCCGGGTGCTTTGCCTCAAAACAGTGGCAGAGACTTACTAGCCGATATATGACCTTACATTAAACTACAGCAGCAGATCTGGATTCGCCACTTCTTCCTCTCTCGGGCCAGCAGCAACCCAACTGTGGTTGCCGTTGATTTGATAGCTCTACAACTGCCATAACTGCTGGTTTATCTAATAGGTGACCATTGAGATACAAGCAGAAGATAGCACGTTGACAAGGCGAGGACAGAATGTCATAAGACCCCGGATAATACCTATACATGTCGAAGCTGGCTGGCGAGGTCCCTTGTCTGCATACCAGAGAAGACATGGCCCCAAGGGCCATATTTGTCCACAAATCCTCATAGACCTCGATATATCTCCAAATTTGTGCAAATATGCTATGTAAAAGCACTGCTATTAATTAGGACCTCTACTCACATCCCTCTGAGTCCTCAAACAGCTCTCAAAGCTTCCCCTTCTTCCTAATGTAACACAAGCTCTGCACCACCACAATAATTTTACCCTTATCCTCCTGTAACTTCAAAAACATGTCTAGTCCTTCCTTTTGAAGAATAAGGTGTCCAAATGTGGGAGGCCTTCATGACTGCTGCCACCCAGGAGGACAGGAATTGACACAGAGGAATGTGTGCAAATATGGCATGATGAACTTGGTCCATTCCTGTCAGATAATAGCTTTGGCTGCAGTAAAATCAAGCATCTGAGGTGCACTATGAGGAGCTGAACTAGTCATAGTTTGCATTTAAATGGCAAAATGGGAGCTCAAAAAGGGAAGAAAAAAAAAAGGTAACAGCCTAGATTAGGAAACAAAATCCAGCAAAAAGGAAAAGGAAAAGGTGATCATGATTGAGGGTCAGAAGATACCAGCCAGGAACCAGGCACACTTGTCCACAAAACAAAGGAGGCATTAGTGTTGCTGCCAGTCCCAGTCAGCTGACAGCTAGCTGGAGCTGAGCTGATCACATGATCATCTGGGGCTGAGCTGGGACTGGGTGCCAGCTCCAGTCAACTGGGTCAGTCAGGGCACAGAGATAGATATTCACTGGCCATGTATATGCACTGCCAGATGAGTCATTAATTTCATTATTGTACATTGCACTGGTACAAATATTCCATTAATGTATGTACTTTCTCCTTTGTGAAGTTCTGCATGTCTTCTTCACAAAATCCTCACTCAGCACTCCCAACATATCCCCCTCCATGCCCAAGCAACCAGTCACTTGGCCCACCATACCCTCCATCTTATCTACCCAGCTCTCACACCACAGACCCCAATACCCAACCATCTGTTTTTGGTTATCTTCAATACCCTGGCACACAATATCTCAACATCCCACCTCAGAGCTGGCAACATCATGCTCCACCAGGGCATCCTCAACAACCACATCCATTGCAAGCAGACCACCCAGCACTTGGAGAAATTCAGATTGTGAACACAGGGCCTTCAGCAAGGAATAAGCAGGCCAACCCCAACACAGGTGGAGGTGTCACAAGTGGGCAAAGGACCATGAGACTATGCCCTCAGTGTTCAAGGTAGAGAGGTGCAGACAGTGCACAGAATGATTTGGCAAAGAGATAAGAGTTGTATTGGATAGGATATGGAAGTAGAGAGGATACAAGATGTTGTGTGAGGAATAAGTCCTCCTGCTGCTACAGTATTTATACATAAGAGGCATGAGGCATAGAGTCCAGTCATTACACACAAGGCAAGTCACAAGTCAGAACATGAGGTAGAACATGAGGACAAAGCACAGTAACAGAGCATGAGGTTGAGTCCAGAACCAGACATGAGGTGAACCTTCCTTCACTCAGCCTTATGCCGATTCCCACAGTTGACTGATACTTCAATCTTGTCAAGTCATGACAGGAGGTAGCAGTCCCAAATGAACCTGAGCATTGACAGCTTAGGCTTCTGCCACTGTCACCATCTCCACTCCACTCCTGCTCAACCAGTCACCACTCAATACTGGTCACACAATCTGCTCAAATCATCTACTACCAACAACACCACCCAAACAACAACTCAAGTGACCATTCCAGCAGTGTACAGCATTGGACCCTCAACCCAAGAAATCCACACAGTCTCAGACAACCCACCATCAGAATGTGAGGCACCATGCAACTTGCATCCTGCAACTGAAGATGCATGGCTGTTTACCCAACCCTCAGAAATAGATCAACATCCTGATAACTACCAGTGGCTCTTCTTCAGGCAGATTGCATGAAGTGCTGTGGTCACTTGTGGTTTTTACCCTGTACACTTTGCCTGTGAGGTGATTTCTCAACATCTTTCTTCAGTTTTCACACTAATGGCATCATCTGTAGGGGAAAAGGCCAATGGAAGGTTTATGCCAACAATGATGGAACCTCAACTACACTTAGACATCACTATCTATGTGATCACAGTGACATTTATGATAGTGTATGTAAGATTGAGAAATCGAAAGTGTACCAGGAGGTATCAGGTGGTACCAAGGAGGGAAACAAGGAGGGGTTTACACATGATGGATTTCTTGATTGGCTTGTTTGGTGGATTGTGGTTGATGACCAGGTATGGAGGTTGCCAATGGCTCTTAAGTTGGTATACACTAATACCTCACTCATAGTCAATGAATGTTCTTGAGTGCCCTGAATTTCACAACCTCCTTTCTTATATTAGCAACCATCTGGACAACAGCAGCATCCCACATCAGACCCATATCTCAGAGGAAATTGTGTGCATATTCAAGATTCACAAAGATAGGGTGAAGTAGGATTTAAAGGTATGATATCAAATCCACTCAAGCATTCAATCTTATGCTGATATGTTGACCCTTGAAGGGTGCACTTGGCCAAATTTCATTTACATTGGATTTATGGAGCAACAATAAACATGTCTCCTTCATGGCAATCACCACTCATTTTATTGCCCTTGTTGAAGGACAATAGGCCTTGAGGATGGTTCTCCTCACTTTCAAACATGTCACTGGGACTCATACTGGAGCAAACCTTGCAAGGGAAATGTTTGACATACTCCAACAGGCTGAAGTTCTCCATAAGGTGAGTTTCCTATCCTCCAATCTTTACCTGTGTCAATAGTAATGACTAGGTAGATAATGCAACAAATAATGATATGCTCATGGAAAGTCTCAAGGGTACTCTGAGAGCACTTGGGTAACTGAATCCAGTTAGTCCAAATTGCTATTCTGAGTGATTCCAGGCTAACTTGACAGCTAGGTGTTTCCCACATGTTGTAAACATTGCTACTCAAGCAATGCTGAAATGCCTTAGCAATGTTACATTCCTGGATGGCCAAGAAGACCTTGATGCTATTGATGATGCTGAGTATGCAGCAGTCCTTTGCAGTGATCCAGTGAAGCTGTGTCAGGAGCTCATTGTATTCTGTCATGCTTCAGGCCAATACTGGGAGGACATCCAAAATGTGATCATTGATGGCAACAAAACAGGCCTTTTCCCAAACCTGAAGGTATTTCAGCTTTTGTGTGACCTGGAGACATGCTGGGCATCAACACACAACATGTGTGAAAGGTTTCTTTACCTCCATGAAGTGAGTAATACTGTGGATTTGTCTTCAGTTAAATTCTAAATATCCACATGTTTAGGCAATAGCACAGCTCCTCTGACATCAAAAGTACCACAGCAGCAAGGCAGTAATGCTCAACACAATGCAGCTTCGGGTCCTACAGGATATTGCGCATGTATTGAAGGTTCCTTATTTTGCTCAAGATGCTCTGTCATCAGAGTGAACCCCAACACTCTGCATGGCTCTTCCAATGTATGAGCTCATGCTTGTTGCTTGGTGCAAGATGGAACTCAAGTACCCAAACCTGTCACAACCATCATGGAAGTAACCTAAGGAGCAGAGCAGTGAGCACAGAGTTGTGCCTGAAGGGCATGTGGGAGCAGATCATACAGAGTTCCAGTGCATCCTGAGACATGCATCATGATTGTTCTATTCTATTCTGTTCCATATGCTGACTGAGATGTTCCATGGCTTAGTGATATGGAGTCCAATTACTGTATGATATGTGTCAGGCTTGTAAGATTGCTTAAGTAGTAGTGAAGTGAGGAGTGCTGTTCATCACTTCGCCTCTTGTATCTTTTATTTCACTTTACTCTCATCTGAACTCTTAGCATGCATGCTCTGAGTATTCTGAACAAAGTCACAGACAACCACCTCATGGTTGATAGAAGCCAGATGAAGAGTGACTTATGACATCCTCTGCTGTGCTACAAGACACAATGAATGCTAAGTCATGACATTAGGTGAAGTCATACTACATAACTCACTCTACTAGAAAGGAATGTCAGGAATGGACCAAGACCTATTTGGTGCAGGGCCAGTACACCTGCAGCAACTACAAGAACAACTGGAGGAGGAGATCAATGTGGAACAAGCAGGACCAGCCCTGCTTATACAGATGATGTGACAGTTGCAAGAACAAATGCGACAACAGCAGTCCATGATCAACAGTCAGAACACTCTGATCCAACAGCTGTGCAGCAACATGCAGAATGCACCCCAACTGATTGTACAAGTAGCAGCACCTATTATGAACATTGCTCCTCAACAACTACAGGCAGCAAGAGGAGACCTGAAGGTGGATAGTCCAGATGCATTCAAAGGGGATTGTGGACCAGCAGCACACATGTTCCTGCAAAACTCAGCATTGTATTTTTGACTAAGACCCAACAATTTTCCCACTGACAAGTGCAAGATCCAATGGGCACTCCTTAAGATGACTGACAGAGTGGCAAAGTGGGCACAGCCCATCTCCCAGGAAGTGCTCACTCTGAGCCAACCTCTCTCACTGAGGTCAACCAACTGGGCAGAGTTCAAATGTGAGTTCAAGCAGGTGTTCTACAACCCAGACGAAAAGAGAATGGCAGCCAACAAGCTTATGCAGCTAAGGCAGAAGGGGTCAACAGTGGAGTACACATCAGACTTTAGGGAATTGGTATCTATACTTGGGTGGACAGAGCAGACACAGCTTATGCAGATGTTCTATGCAGGACCTAAGGGCCACATCAAGGACAACATGGTCTCACATGCTGAGCCAATGATGATGGACAAACTCATTACACTGACTGTCAAAATTGACAACTGTCACCACCAATGCAACCAGGAGAAGAAGAACGCAGGTTGGAAACCCCTGCCCCCTTGCAACCTGTCAACCAGTATGTTTGCACCAGTGCTGCCAGCATCTGCAGGAGGGGATGGAGATGGATCAGGACCTATGGACCTGTCAACCAGCAGAGGGTTCCTGTCCAAGGAAGAAAGGGAGAAGCAGATGAAGGTGGGCATGTGTGTCATATTGTATTTGCCCTCATCGCCTACATTTGCCCTATGCGACTTCACACCAAGCAAATGCCCATTGGTTTACATTCAATCTTGCAAAGCGCGCCAAGTCCCCAAGTCAACATTTGTTATGTTTGTTCATTCTACCCGCGTGCCTTGGAAAGCCAACATTTC
>WSUE01000408.1:0-23571 GCA_019633535.1 Tulasnella sp. JGI-2019a
TCTGCGCTCAACACAGCGGGGTGCGATGTTTCGTCCATGAGAGTGTCAGCGGACCTATCCTCTTGGACGGCTACGGCAACAGCCGTTATCCAATGTAACGAGAATGGTACATTCCCCGTTAGTACCAGCACCTCGTTCACTGCATCGATCAATAGACAGAAGGCCACTGCCGCGGGCAATAAGTTCGAGTTCAGGGCAGGCAGTGATGATCCGTCGTTTCACCTTTGTAACAATATGTACGCATCACTAGCTCTGTGAGTTATCCCCTTATACTTCACCCTGTTCTTGGACGCTAGAAGCTGACTTGAGCAAATTGCTGCACATATCAACCATATGATAGTCTGCAATCGGCTGGAATAGACCTACTCACCGCGTTACGGTTGGAGACGGACCCTAGCTCGCAGAGCCATCTCCTAAGTCTCTCTGCGAGTTCAAATATCACATCGCCGTGTAACGGACCGGACGATTATACCAACCCTCACCTCGCACTCGACGTCGTGCTCGAAATGCTCGGTTTCTCCAACATGACGTTGACCGCGAATGAGGCTGCGCTTGAGATATTCGACGCCTCGCTCTACAACACCACCTACAACTTCATACAGGTCATGTTAGCCTCCGTGCGCGTCGACATTGGGAACCAATGCCCGACAAACCTCCTCATGACCCAACCGGACATCATCAACACTACGTTACTCCAAACCCCCAAACTGACCAACGCGACATACTTCGACTATTATCCCCAGGGATTGGTCACGGCTAAATCGCTATACGGCATTATAAACAGCGACAACACCTACTTGAATGACACGTTTCAGTTCACGCTGCCATTGAACGGATCGACAGAGATCTTCCTCCAAGCCCCGTTTCTGTGTCATTTGACCGTACTAAAGTCCCCTGTTCAGGTCATCGTATCGGTCGCTGTAGCCATGGCTGGCCTCTTCATGAGCGGATGGGGACTGTTCAACACCATCGCGTCATGGTTTGCAACGCGTCGCAACCCAGAAGGTACTCTCTGGAAGGAACGCTCTCAGACACTCGTACTGACAAAGGAAAAACATCTCTTTGTTAGCAAACTATTGCGATGGGCATTGGCGGGACTTGCGGCGATCCGATCCAGAGTCGGCATCGGCACCTGTCTCGGAGGAGAGATCCTTCGGGGTAGCAGGGAAAGACACCTCTGCCCTCGCCTCACACATCGATCCGACTCTCGCCTCTATTTTCGCTCAGCCGCTTTACCATTTCGACACTATGCACTCGAGTACCACGGCAGCAGACACTGGCCGCCCTACGTCGGGGACGACGTTGTACGCAACTATGCCCCCCGAATCATATTGACCATCCCTCGCGATTCCAGCTCCAGCTCGCCTCTCTCGATTTTGACCCTGACATTCGTATGTAGTTAATCACAGTACGTATCTCGGAGCTGGATGCACCTCCTTGTGTATGTGTATGTCAACTACAACTTCTTCCGTTATCGTTAACTTAAAAGTCATAATAAAATGGATGATCTTCATCCAATCAACGGCGCAGGTGTGTGCATACATATCGGCGCACAGGGACGTACATTCCCTCAAGAACGCATCAGCTGATCAGAACAACTGGATTGAACAATTGGAACTTTGAACACACAAAAGTGTAGTCAACAAGGCGATATTTCAGTTGGTAATGTAAAAACTATACGACACATGAGGGATAAATCCCAAGAAGGGACAGAACGACGATACATAAAGTGGTCCATGAAAGGAAAGTGGGAGGTTATATCAAACACAACAGCAGAAAAATGGGAGTATTAGTGAAACAATAAAGTTAACCGAATGAAGAGAAGTGTACCTGGAAAGAAAGGGGGACGGAACGAATGAACGGCAAAAGGTAGCTTTGAGCGACATGGAAGGACGACGAAACAATCAAACAAAAAATTCAGAGATAGGATGGTCCATTTGTCCTAGGCGTACCGAAGAATTCATTTTACGACTTCCTGGCCCCACCACGATCAGAAGAGCCCGACAGCGGTCGCGAGGCCACCGCGCCACCTGAACCAGACCCACCAGGCTCATCATCCTGCGGGATCGTATCATACGCGGGTGGTATCTCATGCGCCGGCGTCTCATCCTGAGCTGGCGCAGGCACTCTCCCACCATCCGCATGTTGCAACACCGGTCCAGAACCGGCCATTTCTCCCTGATTGGCGAGATGCAAACGAGACGACGACGAAGCCTCATGTCGCTTCGCTGCCGCTGCCGATGAGCTCCCAGCCGAACCGCTCGGTACGCCGAGGAAGTTGACGCCGGCGTTCGCGCTAGGCATGGGAACGTGGGATCCGGCCTGCTGTTGGGTGTAATGCGTCGTTCCGTCAGAGTGCATGCTCATGGGTCTCGACCCATCCGACCCAGGGGATTGAGGATAGGACGAAGAGGTTGATGGACCTCGGCCTAGAATCGCTGCCGCTCCAGCTCCAGCCATCGGACCGGCACCTGATTGGCGCATGGAAGGGTAAGGAGATTCACCGTAAGGCTGGTTGCCGTAGTTGAAGATCTCGCCTGGAGCAGGGCCGTGCTGGCTGTAGCGTTGTTGTGGAGGGCTTCCGCTTCCTTCTCGGCCTGTTAGCCCGGCTCCAGCTGCCGCTCCAGCGGCAGCGGCGGTCCCAGCGCCAGTAGGTAGCGTGTATGGGTGCGCCAACATCTCCGGGTCGGTCGCCAGGTCGATGTCGCCTCTACCCATTCGGCCTGGACGTCTGGTAGTGTTTCGATCCGGGTCAAAGATGTCACCTTCTATTTCGGCTTTATCCTGGCGAGAAAAGAAGAGAAGTTTAAGCGCTCGGCTGCACAAAAAAGAAGACGCGGATGATGTGTGACGTTGGACAACTCATACCTTGCGCTTCCTAAGCCACCAGAATAGGACAGCCAAGATGGCCGCGAGGCCTAAGATGCCTCCTACGACACCTCCCACGATGGGGCCGACGTTGCTATGCGAGGATCCACTGGTGCTAGGGACCATTGTGGGAACTTGGGTCACGGTAGTAATGATCTGCCCATTCGAAGTGATGATGATTGTTCGTGCGACACTGCTCGTACTGGATCCGGAGGTTGGAGTTGTGGCGCTCGTGGCTGGTGGTATTGTTGTCGATCCGCTGACGACGACGCCTCCGCCTCCTGGGGTAGTCGACGTGCTGACAGGCACGGATCCTCCTCCTCCTCCGCCGCCGCCGCCGCCGCCGTCGGTAGTGGAGCTAGCTGTTGTGGTTATAGGATTTGTAGGAGGGGTGGTTGTGCTCGTGGTCGTGCTTATAGTCGATGAGGTGCTGGTTGTTGTTGGGGGAATGGGAGTCGTCGTGGTCGTGGTCGTGGTCGTCGACACAGGTTCAACGGGAGGTATGGGTGCAGTTGTCGTCCCACCTGGGCCTGTCACTACAGAATCATGTTAGCACCCCATCGCGGGTCGACTAGGGGAGGAACATACCAGTATCCTGTCGTCGATATAAACCAACGAGGACCGCGTCCTCCTGCAACAATGGGTACGGCATGTTTCGTTTTCCTTCTTCCGCTCGCTGTATCCCCTCCTATTATACAAGGTAAATGGGACGAGACGAGGAGAGCAAAAGGTTAGGGGGATTGAGTGAAGAGGTGAATCCGGTGGCTGTCCAGTTGCAGTTGACTTTCAAATAATCGATTGAAAACGCTAAGGGATGAACCCCCTTTCACACGTCGAACCTCGCTTGCTCCGCAATATGCGCATGTCGGCCCGCCGTCTCCACTAGCTCTCGATGGGATGACGTCCGCCCCCATGAAAACGTTGGGTTCTACTCCACTGAGGATTCTTTCCAACGCCAGCATAGGCGTAGAAGATTGTCATTGCTTTTTAAGTTTTAGCCGAGGTCACATGACTGATGATATCCATTTTGTACCTCAATTGGGACGGCCCGTCCCACTCCTCTGGGATTTCACTGTGTTAGCATAGCAATCTGGGAAGAGATCTGAAACGTAAAGACCGCCTCGACACCATTTCTGGCTGCTGTGATTTTACCAATTCTCATACGGCTGAATGGCCTATCACGAACGGAGCATCCCAAGGCTCAGGCCGCCGCACGAACGGCGAGAAAGCTGACGATTGGATCTACCTAGACAGAATGAGCTTTTCCTCAACTGCATTTCTTGGGCTATCTATCAACTTTTCGTTCGCGGACGGGCTGAGGCTGAGATTGCAGACTTTGTTATGGCATGCGTTGTCAGTTATACTACACAGGGATCTTTCTAAAATGGCGTCGACTGCTTATAACGGTCGAACGGCATGGACTACTGCTTGGCACTCGGTGCCAAGACAATCCAATCGACTGTGTGGCTATGCTTTTGGGTCGAAAGGCAAGGGATTAATTTTAGACGCCAAGCCGTTGTGTGGCGTTGACTCACGTCCCTGTAATCATGGGCATGGGCTATGCTCTCCATGTGTATCGCAAGCTTCTTCAGGTGGCCTATTGCATAACGTCGCTTTGTAGTGCCTTTCGTGCAGGACACTGCCAGCGTGAAGTGTCCATGCGATGCGCCCAGGATATCACTGACTCTGCATGTGGCATCGCCACGTCTACTCTAGCAGTCGCGGTGCCAAGTTGCCTTAGTTCGGTTTCGTTTCTTTGAAGAGGTTAATCCTTTCAACCGATTATCAATCTCTGCATAACATAATAGCTGGTCTATGAGATACGATGGTGCCTGAATGACGAAGGCGGGCCGGTCTGATATGACCATCGGGATACTTTCTTAGGTAAGACCACCTCCGGTCTAACCAGGTGTACTGTAAGGAAAGTATCGAGTAATGTCCAAGGGGGAAAGGTTTCATTTGGTCCGAGCTGAGCGCAACGTTGATGGCATGCAAGTACCGCGAACGTTTGCTCCAGGGTCGCGCTATCGACGGAGCGACCACCACCACACATAGCGTCGCTATAACCCTAACTCATATTCTGCGGGACCTCGAACGGGCAGAGGCCTGATGATCCGCACGCAAAAAATGGCCCAGTGAAACCCACAAGAGGTACAAGTTAATTGTATTAGGTCAAGGGACGCTTGGAGGATGCGTTTCAGAGGATCATGTGCTTTCAACTGGATGTTTCATACGTGCCTGCGCCGCTCGCTGAAGGGTCCAACCTACGGTACCATCAGGAACTGCTGCAATTATTATGTATAAAATTACTCACTGGATCATCTTGACTCTCCTTCGAAAAAGTCACCGAGAACCGCGATATCGAAATCCAAGGCGAACGCAATCTTGAAACACAAGACTAACCCTTCCATATTGAGCTAGTGAGTACGTGGCCTCCTCCAGCTCCCCTATAAGTCTATATTCCCATCTCGGCCTTTACTAACTTACTATCCCTCTTTTTCCTCTCCAGGCGCCTATCCTGTTCGTTGGCTCGCATTGTCATATTACTCCCTTGCTGTTGTGAGTTGTAGCGCAGATCGCAACTGAATCCCTCCGATACTAGTGTATTCTGATTAACTCGACTCCTCTTCGAACATAGTCCTAGAGCCCCTCCACCGTGCGGATCGAGCCAATCATGCCCATCTTCGGTCGTCGCAAAGACCTACACGTCAAGCAACCCTAAGCCATTAACGATATCATAGCAGATCTGGACGGATGGGTCATGGAAAAGGAAACAATCGTTGGATCCTCCTTTGGCGCAGCGATGCAACCTACGCCACCCCACCAAGTCAATTCCTCAACAAGCCAGTCACCTCAAATACCTCCCACGCCGCCCTCCCTTCCAGTACTACTTCCCCAACAGCCTACTCTTAAGATCAAGAAATCAGGGATTCTTCGATATTTCGGCAAGTCTGAGTCGTCCTCCAGCATGTCCAGTAACGCAAGCACTACGACCAACTCGAGCGTCGGCAGCACGCCAGCGACATCTCCAAACCACAATACTTTGACTTTTAAAGAGTCGACAGGCTCCTCGTCTAAAGACTCCAAAGCCGAGCAGGAAGGGTTCACAGTTGGGAGGAGGTCGAGACGGCCATCGACCGCAGTTCATCCGCTCGAGCACGATGCTCCTTCCCGCTCACTATACGCCTCAAACTCGGATCAAAGGATTCATTCCAACGCTGGTGCTCAACGGGGTCCGAGGTCTACTGGCTATGGGAGCGACATCCCATCACCTCCACCTCAGCGCTCCTTCCACCATTCACGTACGAGGTCTTCCCCCTTCAACAAAACTAAACACAATTGTGACGGTGGCGGTACACCATCAGCCGCGCCGGCGGAACCCTCTAGTGGAGTTAGTCAACAACCAAGAGGATCTTCGCCGCTGCGTACGCTCCAGATGCCAAGAGCTTCCCCTTCTCCAGCCCCCGGGCAATATCAAGGGCCGTTGAAGATCATGCCTGTCTCGGCACAGCTCGCCACTACTACGGATGATGAGCAGAACCTCCGGACAGTTGTGGCGTCTCAAAGCCGCCAACAGCAGGAGGCACTGTACGGTCATAGTTGGCCGCATCAAGGCGACCAAGATACGTTTGAGGAGGTATTGAGGGACTGGGGTGGATATACGCAGGCTTCTGCTGAGGGGATGTTGCAGGCAGGATCCATCGAGGCAGGATCCCAAGGAGTGATGTTGGACCAAACCTCTGGGCGTTGCGAGCCATATTCTGGAACGACGAGAGCTCTGACTGGTTCGGTCGGTCGTCGGGCAGCTGAGGAGATGATACGGGAGGGGATCGTTGGAGGAAGCGCGATAGGAGCCCAGAAGGCGGTGCAGGACCAAATCCCCCAGCGACATGAACTGCATTCTGAGATGAAGAGGGTTCAGGCAGAATCGATCGGTTCGCGCGCGGTCTCTCCTCAGCCGATGCAAGGTAGAGAAGTGGACCGACGACTCACTCCGAACACGGAGACAGGGAAAGAACATCCAGAACGGAACGACCATTCCTCTCCCGAAGCGACGAGAGACAAGGGCACAGATCGGCATGCATCTCCTCATCCGGTGGTGTGGGATAGAGGAGAAGAGAGTCGCCTCACTCCGGAGCCGCTTCAGATGATGAGGAAGAGAAGCCAGGAAATGCGCGGCCCTTCCCCTTCACAATTCGTCTCAAAAGGCATAGGCCGACACGGGTCCCCTCGGCCTATCGAAGAGCCACTAGAACTGTCTGCTCAGTCAAGCCCAGGACTTCTGCCTCGGAGAGTATCACCGGGACCACTACGGGATGAACCGACACCAAGCCGTGAATCCACGCTTCTACCAGCACCGCCTGCCCTCGCACCGCCACGCAAGCCTGCTACCGACGAACCGACTCGATACGCACCCCGCCCTACCCCAGTCGCATCCAGGAATCCCCTCGACATATACTCGAGTCTGTTCAACACCACGTTACGCGACAATTCCGAAGCTGCCATGCTCAAACCACCGCGTCGAAGGGCTGGGGCGGCGCGTCCTAGTACTAGTGGTGGAAGTGGTGGAAGCAGTGGGACAGGGTTCGTCAGGACCAGGCTGGGCGATGCAGATAGGCTCGATCTTGTTGGGAATGGCGACGGTATGGGTCTGGATCAACCTGTCAGTTTGCGTAAACGCGATCTGGCTTCAGCCCCGGCGGCAGCGCAGACGTTCGGAGATATACGAAACCGCGGCCCGGATCAGCAACAACAGACCCTCCATATACCTCGATCTCGCTCTCGACGTCCCGGTACTGCACCTGCGGTGAATCCCAGCGCGCCTGTCGCTCGAACCACGTCAGCAACTCGTCTCCTGCTGGGATCAATTGATAATGGTACGAAGAAGGATGGGAGAGTGCCGAAGCGGAGCCCTAGTCCGCTGGTGCTACAGGACGCATCCGACGTACCGGCTACTTCAGTCGAAGCTGGCGGAGGCGCGGCTCGTATTAGACCTTTTGGTGCTGGGGAAGCCTGGGACGCATACAGCGCTAATCAGATTCCCGCTTTCCGCGGAAAGTCTGATATTGGGAGGGGTAAGGAGTTAAAAGAGGAACAAAGTCGCCCTAACTCTAGAACTGGGAGAGGAGAGGTTGATCGCCCTTTGCTGGCCGCCTTGCCATCCGGTGGTCCTAGTTTTAATCCTAGCATCCCTGCTAGGAGACATGTGAAGCCATCTAGGAGCTTGACCGATATCAAGAACGAAGGTGACTCCCAGGCGAGGGCGAATGCTATCTGGGGAGGTGCGGCTCCGAACTCGACCATAACTGCTGGGATGGCGGGACTTGGAACGAGACGGTTCGTTGCAGATCTTGGGCTGAGCTTGAAGGTCAATTGATTAATCGTGAAACGAGAGGCGACTGAAGTCCGCGTTTCTTTTGGATGGGCCTCGGAGGCATTACTCTTTTGTTCTTTTCGTTGTGTTCATCCGCAGCTCTTTGTTTTCGTTCTCCTTTTCGCCATGCCGTCGAATATCCTTCCAACCACTGTCGCAGCCCTTTGTACTTGGAGATTGTATATTGTATTTATGTTACTTCTGCTTCTGAATAAGTATTTTTATTTTTATTTTGAAGTGGTCGCACGCTTTCAAGCTCAGACCATCTGTGAAATGGTAAATAACCAAACAATCTCAGGTTTTAGGTCTGCTCCTCATGACACCGATATATAATCCATCCTGCAACAACTTTTTCTATGCCTAGCTTCGAGCTTCTAGGTATTTTAACTGTCCTAATTCACAATGTGTTCTCAGTCTGGTGTTCCGGCTCTGATCGCCTCAACCTCGACGCTTAGGTTGTGAATGCGCATAAGCTCATTGCATCCCTCCTTCATGATGAATGCACTGGTTATGTCTTGATAACTCGGGCGGTAACCCAGGCTGGGTGTGCTGGACCCTTGGGCATGGCCGGGCACGTCTGGTTTTGTGGAGTGGACGCTGTCCTTTGAATAGACCGCACAGTTCTTGCACAATACTCAAAGCGATATGTCCTCGACCTGGTTATCGTGTCATCTGGGGAACTAGGTCCGGGGTAGAAACGGGCATCACCGGCAGAAGCTCGGACGATCCTGAGCTTATAATTTCGAGTTCTGCAACCCACTGCTACCCTCTCCCCACGCTACTACCACCGAAAATCCATGAAATGGGACGCGTGGATAAAGTTACTGTGATTCTGGTGGCAACTATCTTGTCACTGACTTTATGGGGTGCGTCCGCGACCATGATTCTTAAACATCATCGTCGTTGATTACAAATCTTCCCAACCCAGTTTTTTACGTTTGTCTTTTTATCAAAACCATTTTGGTCCTGCGCCTGAGGGGGACCTCAGCACTGTCTTTACCTGTTATCACTATCAGTGTGGCCTTTTTCTTCAACCTAGGCGACACCGGTGAGTACATCCCTTCGCTTTATGCTGCAGTCAAAATTTCACGATCCGCCTTAGCCTGTCGCATAGTCACGACCTACAAAGGCTTTGTGCGCTATCCGGATGGACCGCTGGCTTACTTTACACTCTACGATGCTAAATTGATTGACAGAAACTGGACTGCAGCAATCAAGTAAGATCCTCCCACTACATATGTGTTGGACGAGCGAGTGGTGATATATCTGACTGTTCTTCTCGCACTGGGTTTAGCTTTTGTATCTCTGGCGCTGTAAGTACCCTTGGATAATCGATGCGACGCTTCATATAACCCCGAGATTAGGCGTTCGCGGCAGAGGTTCTCATGATTTGGAGACTTTTCGTCATATGGTAAGTCTCATCGCAGAGAAACCTGTAGGCTGTGATCTTTGTTAATTCTCTGACCCGTCATTCGTCGGCATGCAGGTCCCGAAACAAACGAGTCATTTACCTGCCACTAGTACTTTTGGCGATCTCGACTATCGGCTGTGCCCTGCTTGTGTTGTTTGACATTCTGGAATCCGCCCGATTCAAGGATCCCGAATTCATTAGATATGAAAGTATTCTCACCGTGGGGGCGCTAGGCGCGGATATCATTCTGACATGGTATATTACCGGGCTCATCTGCTATCGGCTGTGGTCGATGGAGCGACAGAAGCGCCAAGTGGCTATGGGAACGGGCCTTGATGATCTGAACTCTGGCGGCAACCACGTACCAAGTCGATACGGAAAGGTTACCACCACCCTTATCCAGAGCGGGATGCTCTTAAGCGTGACAGAGGTCGCTCTCGTTGCGTGCACATTGGCGAAAAATGTGTGTTTTCATTGTTTGTTCTGACTGTACGTTTTAATGACAAGGTCTTCCTCACGCCAAATTAGGCCACCAACGGGAAGGACACTATTGATTATCTTCTTACAAGAATCATCGGGATCACCACCCTGTTAATCATGCTGGTACGTTGAAGCTCAGAATGCTTCTCCTTTCTCTTCCATAGCTCTCCAAATGACGCACTAACAGCATTTTTTTTCTACCAGCAACTGAACACGGGCGTCCCAGATCGTCGCCAGCAACCCACGGGGATTGGAATATCTGCGTTCAGTATGCCAGTGTTTCGCGTGGTCAACCCGGACGATGAAGTCGAGCCAAGAGCAGAAATGAATCCCACCGATGAGAAGGAACGCAAGTCTGGTATTGACCAGGTGTCATTCGTTGGAATCGACGAGAAGTTGACATGCAGTGCTACAAGTTCGAGCTCCACGGGTGCCGAACCGACAGATGGTCTGGTTTAACTGCATGGTTGGGAGGGCTTTATGATTGGTTTATATCATTATTTTCCCCCTGCGTTTGTCGAATTCGACTCGCCCTTTGGTTTTACATGTGCCGCCCTTCGTTCCCCAAAATCGTATACGCTGCCACGTCCTCTCGTTCATTTTTACTCCTTCCTTATCGGTTTGCGAGCGCGCTAGTTGTGTCCTGCAAGAATATCCTCACTAAAGTATCACGTGCTACATCTCCTTGAAGACTTGGGCGCAATTGAGAATGACCACTTCGGACGTACGTGCTGTCGCAGAGGACACTTGCCATACAGCTCTAACTAGCTATATTTGTTTGACACAAGTCCCGAACGTTAGCTTAAAGAGCCTATTGGGGGACTCTTTGGGTTTTCCGCACTTTTGGATCCATCTTCCTCAGGGTATGGCGGGTGGCCACCCGACTTGGGAGCCTTGGTTAGAGGTAGTATTGCCTATTTTCCCGCCGCAGTAGCCGCAGTTGCCGCTATCACTGGAGTCGTTATCGTCGAGGCTAGCTCAAGCTGGGTTGCTAGGTTGAGCAGAGAAGTCTTCAAAGCACTGTTCGGGTCATCATCGTCGTCATTATCGTCTCGACCTTCATCCGTTCGTTCTCCAGCTTGGCGACGATGAGCGTCATCCTCATCTTCGGTGGTTGCACCACGATCCCCGTCTGCGTCCGCTGCCTCCATCTCGCCCTCGGCATCTTCATCGCCATCACCATGATCCTCTTCTTCCCTCTCTTCCATTTCGTCATCCTCCTCTCCGCGGGGTTCCACATGTTCATTTTGACCGATCATACCGTTGATTCCTGCAATGGCTTGCAAGAGTGCGACGCCGGGTGGGAACGCGCCGTTTGCGTGATGTTGCGCCTGAGGATGTGGTAGCTGCGGTGGTGGTGGTGGTGGTGGGTGATAATGATGATGAGAGTTATACGGTTGACGTTGAGGCACATGATGCGCTTGTGGGTGTGGAGGTGCAGTCAACGATGGAGAGGATACGCCTGCGGGTTGTTGGGATAGCACGGGGACGGGTGCCATGCTCTGCCATGAGTTCGTGGTTGTGGCTGAGAACGGTAGAACTGGAGGAGCGGCGCCAGATGCTGCCTGTGGCCGTCGCGTAGTGCGACGTGATGTCTAAGATGCGTAAGAAGAAAGATCCAACACAACGTAAGCAATAATTCAACCAAAATCTGATAAAGCGAAAGATTAAATGTGTGGACTGACAGTACCACCACTCCATCCTGGGTTGAGACGATACTTGCTCCCGATCTTCTGGAGCCTCCCACGTTTGAAAGTCTTTTGAAGCGCCTGATGCGCAGACGCTCGGAAGTTATTAACGAGAGGGAAGTGACTTGAACCAGGTCAGTCAGTATCCATCCATCCATTCAATATCTAGGAGGTATGACATACCTATTCATCCAATCGAATATGACTTTCGGCGCACAGCCTTCGGGATCCGCGATCTCTGCGAGTGCCATGCATATCATCACCTCGTAACTCGGCATCCCAGTATCCCAAGACGAACGAGCGAGGGCTGCAGATGGGCCTGGTGCAGGTGCAGGTGCTGCTGGAGGAGGAGGAGGGTAGTCAGGTGGATGTTGGTGCTCTACCGAGGTATTTTCGAGGAAGGGCGGTGATGGTGACGGCGAGCGGATGGTCGGTGAGCTCTGGCCGACGTTGAAAGCGGCAGTTTGGGGGAGAGGGGAGAGAGCGCTCGGGCTGGGATTGACGTTGTTTTCTGATGGAGCAGAGCGAAACATAGGTTGTTGGTGTGAAGGAGAGGACACGGGTGGAGGTGCAGAGGGAGTGGAGAGTAGGAATGAGAGATGTGGAGCCCTCGAGGTTGTCGCGGTTGTTGGCGAAATGGAAGGAGCACGATCGCCATTGGTTGTGATTGACGAGTTGTTGACTGTACTGCCATCATCATGATGCTGCTGCCCCATTCGCCACGTAAATCCATTTTCATTCCCACTAATGTTACGAGCTTTTTCTTCCTTTGACCGCGAGATGGAGCCAAGTGATAGATCTGAGGGGAAGATCGGCATCTCCCGGTCTTTGTCCAACCGGAGTATAAGTTCCACGAGCTCGCTCGGCTCTAGCGCCAAGAGGTACCTTCGCTTCAAAGCGAGCACATCTTCGTCGTTCGTGACTTTAGATGGCGGAGGTGACGGGGATGGTGGATGATTGGAATCCGATACCTGTAGTATGTAATTAGGTCAGCTGAAAGAAAGGTGAGGTAGGGCTTTAAGTCAAGGGATGTTACCTACCTCCTCTGTCCTGGCATCACTTGAAGTAGCGTAGTCGTCTTTAGTCATCGTTCTTGCCCCCTGTGGCTGATCAAATCGTGTGCTGAGACAGTGCAGGTTGGTGCTGTACAGTTTTTCATTTCTCGTTCCCACGAGCGCGGCTTTTTCCAGGTTGCCCGCTATTATTAGTACTTCAGCAACAAAGAGAAGTTGTTTCTTCCTTTTTCAAGATATATAATAGCCATTGAACGGACACAGTCAGATATAGCCGGATACTTCAGTAACAGGTTCAAGTGACACTCTTCAACAAGCCAGCCGTCTGGGCAGAATGGGAAGTGGGACATCATTCATACAAACTTCACCATACGTCGCAAGGGTATTGCCGCCAGCGGACAAGCTGGCATTGATGTCATTGTGGCGTCATGATGGACTTTACATCATGCATAATGTCATTCGACACGTCAATCCGCAGCGTGGACTACCGAAACTGGTAAGTAGCCTGAGGGTGGTTCCTTTTGACCCTGCCATCTTGCGTGCTTTGCACCCAGCAGAGTTTTTTTAAACTCACAGCTCTGAAGGGTGGCATCTGACAAGTTAACACTGCCCTCCAGTGACGTGCATACGCCACCCCGAAATCCTTGACCTTCAACACCCCTTTGTGTGCAGTAAACGAAGCGAAACGGATGAGAACATGGATGGTTTCTTCTTGCCCATTGCCGATATCGATGCGCAGGGAATTTTTGCTGGCAATATCGGAGACGTCGTTCAAAATAATGACCACGACGGACGGCCTTGTTGCAAACAGGTTTGCTCGCTCAGGTGCCGAAGGTTGGCAGAGAGCTCCCGCTACGAAGCCACAACGTGGCTTGGGTTTACTCGATTCGGTTTAAAGTGCTGGTTATATTGGCATATGCAGCGTGCTACTGCATGCAGCCCTTTCCGCGAATGCTAGTGCACTCTCAGGTTGGGAAGTAAAAGCTACTTCATTATATCCCATCCACCATGCGTCCGGAACGGTCTTGATTCGTCGGTGACCTTGTTGGCGCTAGGCGTCGCCTGACCTCCTCAGCAGAGATCCTGACGGACACGGCGGTGGGTGAATCCGATTCAAAGATGGATGTTGGAAGTGGATTTTCGGATTGATATACGGCCGCATAGACATCGCGAGCTAACGCGAGCAACGCTACTCGGTTTTTACGTCGTGAGTGCTTTAGAAGTGCCTGAAGAGGGGGGGGCGAAGAAGACATGGCATTACCTTCTGGGGGTCCTTGCGCTAGCCGTTGTGATGGAGCGGGAACGGATGGATCAGACACATCTGATGAGTGACCATGGACAGTCGAGGGATTGACTGTAGCGCGAATCATTGGTGGATCTGGGGTATCAGTTCCTACAGAATACAGAGTACACATCCAAGGTGGGCGATGAGCATATAGTGGTGACCGATGAGCGAGGTGAGATCTCGTATGGTGGGTTTGGTCGCCTACCTCCACCTGTCAAATTGGCGCCAGATTGTGTCCCGCCGGCTTCGTTTGGAATGCCATCGACCATTGGTCGCTCCTCGACGACAGGAGATTGCTGATCTGATGGACGCCGATGCGCCTCCGCACGTTCGGTCTCACGAGGGGGAGTGGTCGACATAAAGAAACTGAGTGGAATTGCCAATGAGGAGAGGGAATGGAGAGGGAGGAAGGGGGTCAAAGCAAAAGCTGTAATCAGGGAGGTTAGCTTTATTGGCCAGAGAGAATGGTTCCGCCGTCGCCGTCGCCGTCGCCAAGGGTTGGGTTCTTTGAGTTACGGTTTTGTGCCATGGGTATGACGAGTGGTTTAACGTCAGGGTTCGGGCGGGGAACATGGAATGATGTAAGGGGAATCTGTATGACGCATGTCCAGTGTGTGAATGATGCACAACGCGGAAGGGAATGTTATCAGGCACGCACGACTCAGTTTGCCAAGCCTTTGCATTGCAGAATCAGTCAACGGGCAGGTTAACATTGACCCAGTGGCAAGATAGTCCAAAATCGAGGACAATACACCTGCATACACAGTCGACGTCATCGTAGACAGCTGTCATCGAGGGTAATTCGTTAGAGGGTCGCGTCGTCCCCCTTTCGAGCTTAACTTTCAATCCGCTGATAGGAATTAAACGTGGTCATAGCACGTGATGTAAACATCAAGGACCCGGTTCAGATTGCAACGACCAACCTATCAGATTTCGATGTCGACGGCAACGGATTCACCGACGACGACAAAGTCAAGTATATCCTCTAGTACCGGTCGTGTCACGCCATTCACTCAGAGGAGACGTGGTCTCAGCGTCGCATCCACTGTCACTTCCGACCTCGCAGACGACGCGAGTGCATCATCAACAGATTCTCGACTTCTATGCATTCCAACCGCGTTGGGCCCTCGGCCAGGCTCGCCCTCGAAGCCCCTCAAGATACGCGCAGCTATCACACCCGAGAGCAAGACGCGTAGGAAGGGACCTAATTTTAGTAGCTGGATGGGAGGAGGAAGCCAGTCGCGAACCAACAGCCCCGTGCCGCCAGCCAGTCCTCCAAAATCACCTCTGAAGGCTGCGTTATTTTCTTCGACAGGAGATGAAGTTGATCCAGAGGAGAGTTTGGTGGATTGGAAAACGGTGGAAGACGGGGATGTGTCCATGGACATGGATGACCTGGATGCTGCCAGCGTCGACGCGCTCCTCGGAAATACGAGGCCGCACGATAAGGTTTTGGTGTCTGTACGGTAAGTACAGTTATGCCCGCTTTTTTCACGCACTAATATTCTTCTAAAGACTAAAGCCTGCAGAGCATGGCGAGGTGACCGCTTGGACCACCCCACGACCAGGTGTCGTGCAGCTCGACCCTGTATATGCACGAACAGGCGTTCCCAACGCAGAACACTACTACGATCATGTCCTAACTGGATCCATTAACAAGCCATTATACAATGCCGCGGCTCGAAGCCACGTCCGAGCCGCGATGGAAGGCTATAACGCCGTCGTCTTCGCGTATGGACAGACCGCTTCTGGGAAGACTTTCACCCTCTCCGGCACAGAATCCGAACCCGGTATCATCCCTCGAGCCATGCGCGATGTGTTCACGTACATTAGAAATACGCCCTCCCGAGAGTTCCTCCTACGGGCGAGTTACCTCGAGATCTACAAGGAACAGATCCATGATCTCCTTGCGGGGGTTGGCCATGCTGGGGGACTAGGGCTGCATGACGACGGAGTCGTATCTGGGCTAAGGGAGGAGGTTGTGATGAGCGTGAAGGGCTTGAAGGAGGTTATGGAACGTGGAGAGGCGAATCGGCGGACGGCGAGTACAGATTGGAACGCGAGGAGCAGCAGAAGTCATAGCGTGTTTCGATTGGTGAGTAATCATGACTGCTCGTTGAAGATGCGAACCCTGATACTCCATTGCTTTAGATCATCGAGTCGAGGGAGGTGGGGTCGGGGACCGTCAAGGATTCCAGTCTCTTCTCTTCCAGTAATGTGCCTTCTACCCCGGGTGGGAGCAAGTTGCAGGCCCGTGGAGGGCGGTCTGTTCGGACGTCTACGTTGGTGAGTTGGTCGTGGTGATTGTAACCTTGGCCCCATCACCTGACGGAGCGCGTTGGTGCAGAGTCTCATCGACCTGGCAGGATCTGAAAAGGCGACGAGCGACAAGAATCGAGCTTCGGAAGGGAAATATATCAACCAGTCGCTGCTCACTCTCGGCACGGTTATCGGAACATTGGCTGAAAATACCACCAAGAAGAAACCGTAAGTCATTCACTGTTCCTTTCGATAAAAAAAAAGGTGTCACTGAATAAGGTCACTCTTTTCGGATTTGATAGGGACTTTGTACCGTATCGAAGTAGCAAGCTCACCAAGCTTCTTCAACCATCTCTATCCGGGAATGCGAGGATCTCTGTGATCTGTACGGTGAATCCTGCGCCAAGTTCGGTTCCTGAATCGACTTCGACCTTGCAGTTCGCTGCGAGGGTGAAGAAAGTCCAGGTTCGTTTTTTCCCCTTCTCCGTCTCGTTTGAACACTTCGATTCCTTTGTCTGACATGACCTGTACGCTTTCCTTTCAGCTCCACGCCGTGCGTAAAGAGATCGTCAACTCGGACGCGCTGATCGAACGATATAGGAAGGAAATCGAGGAGCTTAAGACGCGTCTGTCAGAACGCGAGAAGGAGACGGTGGCGCCTGCGAGCTTGAGGCGTCGATTGAGCGCGAGGGAGAAAGTAGACGAGAACAAGGCGATGCAGGATTTGAACTCGAGGATCAAACAGTTGACTAAGTTGATCTTGACAAGTCAGTCCATTGAGGAGAGAGGAGATGAGGTGTGTTTCCATCTATGTTTTGACAACCGCCCCGCTGATGACATTTGCCCCATTTTCTTGTGAATCTCTATATGTAGTCACGACCTGCTAGCCCATGCAAGCTCGACTTTAACCTGACACCATTCCAATTGCAAGAGGAGCTCCTCTCTGCGAAGCGGACCATTGAATCTCAGGCGACTCAAATCCTCTCACTCGAAGCAACTCTGTCCGCTCGACCACTGCTGCCGGCCGATGCCACAGAGACGGCGAAGGATCGCTTGATCGCCGATATGAGGCAGACCGTTCGAGAGCTTGAGATCGTGACGAAAGGTTATGAGGAGAACTTAGGTGCGCCATTGAGAGCCGTGGAGGAGGATGTGGAGATGGAGTGGAAGCCCAGGGTGGAGAGTTTGGAAGGGAAGTTGGAGGAGAGGCGATTGTATGTGGAGGAGTTGGAGATGGCGTTGGAGAAGGAGAAACAGGTTAGTAACACATGAAGGTTTTTCTTTTTAACTCTGGAATTGATGTGTGTTCTACATAGCTCCGTCTAAAATCGGAGAAGGAGAAACTTGCTCTGATCGGTTTCGTACGGGAGATCGATTCGCATATCTCCATCAAGTCGGGGATCGCACCGTCTCCGTCCACCGCGTCCATGCCATACGCCTCTCGACCTCTGCTCTCGCCACTCGCCGAGAGCAAACAACAAAGTAAGATATCCAGGAAGGAGCCGGGGGACAAACCGTCATCGCCTGTCAAGACGCCGCTGAAGGAGTCTCAGCGAATGAAGATGCCACCGCCGGCGAGTCTCCTGGAAGAGGATGAGGTGGAGTTCCTCGTTGGTGTGGATGAGGAGGCGGACGTGAGCTTTGGGGCGTTGATGCCAGTTCCAGACTTCTCGCACCGTCTGAAATCGAGGACATCTGCCGCCGCCGGTGACAAGGAAAATCATTCTTCGTTTGAACCATGATTGGATTCGGGATGAGATTCAAGCTATTTTGTTTTTAAGTTATGCCTTTCTGGTCTCGTTGCGGGGTGTTGTTTTACCTTTGTGTGTTGTTACTTTCTTGTTCCCGCCTGTATTGGTGTAATTCTAATGTAACCCCGCTGTTTGTAGACCCATTTCGCTATATGTGTACGATTGCCGAGCCTGGTGTTTGAAACTCGCATATTAGAAGTCCCATCGCACCCCTGCTATAAATGTTGCTACTGTGGATTGTGTTTTCAAATAGGGGATACCTAAATGGCACCCCAAGGTACTGCTGCCCCATGTGACACCCTGGGGGGAACTCTATTGACTGTGACACTCCCCTTCAACTATTAATAGTAATAAATTTGTATTTATCATTGAAGAACCCCAGGATCATTGGATTACTGAGAGGCTACAGCACTCTCACCTCAAGGAGGGAATCTGTACAGATTTCTGCATCCCTCAGAGCCTGATTATTTGTACCACAGGAGAGGTGTTGGAGGGTAAAAAGGTTCCAGTGCAACATGGGTTCAAAAATATTAAAGATTGCAGGGGAACTAGCACTTTTTATGGCCAATCAATGAGCAAATGACACTATCAAATCTGCTCAAAGGTGGAGCTATGACTATACCTATCACAATTACTGGTATTGACTTATTACTGGTTGAGTATTTTAAGTTATCTATAGCAGCTTAACCAATGCAATGCAACATCTTTCAAGATGCATGGCAATCTAATAACATGAACACAGTGTCATGAGTGTGGGCTGTGAGGTCATGGGAATGTGGAATGGTGAGTGAGATACTTGGTGCTGTGGGTTACTTGAGGTCACACACTAGAGGTGACAGACAAGAGATGTAGACTTGAGACTATGAGAGATACAGGAGGCAAAGTGAGGAACAAGACCTCCTCACTTCAACTGATATATAGTACTTTGGAATATCAGAGAACACTAGGGAACAAGGATGCATCAGCATTCTCACAGAACCTGCTGGAACATGGACACATAGTCCTACAGAGAACAAGCAAGAATACAGAAGAATAGAGATGTGTAAGTGTATATGTTATAGCAACTGAGCAATGACTGTGGGATAGTAGAGTTAGGATATGACTTAGTGAGTAAACAGAGACAGGGTCAGGACATTAGCCCCTCTTCTAGGTGTGATGAGGAGCATGCTTGTGATGAAAAGCAGCTAGGGGATGATGGGTGGGTGATGCAGCCTCAGGGTGTGAGTGATGGAAGTTGGCAAGGAGCTCTGGTGTGTGGTTGAGGTGTTCTACAGGTTCCCAAGTGTCTTCTCCATCATTGTAGCCCTCCCAGTGGACAAGGTACTGAAGTTGATTTCAGAAATAGTGTGAGTTCTTGATTTCTTGGGTGACATACTCTTCTCCTTCAACAATGACAGGTGGAGGCTGTTTGAACTGATGACTGGGGATCATGTCTGGATGATGTGGTGTGAGAAGGGAAATGTGGAAAACATCATGGATCTTCATGGTTGTGGGGAGATCAAGGTGATAAGTATGGGTTGAGATGACCTCTTTGATTTTGAATGGTCCTAAACATCTCATAGCAAGCTTCTTTGATGGTCTGTTCATATTGATGTTTGTTGCTTCTAGCTACACCTTGTTGCCTATGTGAAGGACTGGGGTTGCACTGTGGTTGTTGTTATAGAATTGGGTCATGCACTCCTGTACTACCTTCATCATTGCCTTCAACTCATCTTGTACCTTAGCCAATTGGTCTGCAACTCCTTCTGTGACTGGTGATGCTTGTTGCTCATTCAGGATGTTTGTAAACATGGGGTTGTAACCATAGTTGGTGAAGAAAGGGGACATGCTGATGGATATGTGTTGTGTGTTATTGTACACAAACTTGGTGAGTGGGAGATGGGCTACCCAGTTGTTCTGACAATGGTTGCCAAAGACCCTTAGGTAATGTTTGACTGCAACATTGGTTTGTTCTGTCTGGCTGTCCATCTGTGGATGGTAGGCTGTTGAAAAGGTTGGCTTGACTCCTAGGCATTCATAGAGACCTTGCAACATCTTTGAGTTGAACTGCATGCCCCTATCCAATACTGTTGACACTGGTATTCTGTGCAACTTCCATACATTCTTCAGCAGGAGTTGTGCTGTGTCTTCTGCTAGGACCTTCTTTGTGGTTGGAACAAAGTGGGCCATTTTTGTAAGGTGGTCAATGACTATGAAAACTGAGTTGAATCCCTTGGATTTTGGCAGGTCAGTGATGAAATCATACAATATTGCTTGCTACAGTCCTTCAGGGATGGGAAGTGGTTTGAGGAGGCCATGGAGTGTGCTGTGGCATGCCTTGACTCATTGGCACATGTTGTATCTGTCAATGAATCTGTTGACATACACTTTCAATGATGGCCAGTAGTAGCCATGGCTTACCAGTTCTAGCATTCATGCCTGACCTGGGTGTCCTGCCAATGGTAATTTGTGGTACAGCTTTAGAATCTCCTGTTTGATGTCTTCATCCTCTGGTACATACACCTTTCCTTCCTTGTACAGTATTCTGTTCTCCCATTCATATGTGTCCATCTTTGTGTGTGGATCAGCATCAAAAAAAGGCTAGGATTGCCATCAGCTTCTTGTCCACACATAACTTCTCCTTCACCATATCCATCAAGTCTGCATCTGCATGGTAGAGCATGGCAATTGACACAAATGCTTCAGGTCAGAAAATTGAATTTGTTGCTTCATTATCCCCCCCTTCAGGGTGATGATCTGCACATTGCAACAAGGTATCTGGCTTTCCTGACTGTACTCCTGGTCTGTACAAGATGTCATAGTTGTAATGGGACAGGAGTTTGGCTCATCACATGTGTCACCAATTTGTGATCTTTGCATCATGGAAGTATGTCAGGTTTTTGTGGTCAGTGATAACCTTGACTGGATCCTTTGTGCCCTGTGTGTACTGTCACCAATACTCAAATGCCTTGACTACTGCTAGCATCTCCTTATCATAGATATTGTAGTTTCATTTGGCTGGTGTGAGTGACTTCAATAAGAAGGTGACTGGATGAAGTTTGTTGTCTTCTTGTTTTTGTGACAGGATGGCACTGTGCATGTAGTTGGAAGTATTGGTCTCCATGACATAGGGGTGATCAGGGTTGGCATGTGCTAGTACCAGGGCCATTGTGGTGGGATGTCTCAATGTGTCAAATGATGCTTGCTCTCTCTGCCCCCAGACAGACTTCACACCTTTTCTCTCTAGGTTATGAAGTGGCCTTGCTATGCATGATAACCCCTTGATGAACCTGCAGTAGAAGTTCAAGAATCCCAGGAATGACTGTACTTCCTTCACATTTCTTGGTGCTTTCTGGTCACATACCACTTCCACCTTCCATTTATCCATCTCAAAACCTCTTTTGCTTGCATGGACTCCTAGCCAGTCCACCTCTTCTTTGTGGAACTTGCACTTCTTTGCTCAACAGTAGAGTTTTGCTTCCCTGAACCATTGTAGAATCTCATGGTTTGTGTGGACATGGTCTGGTAAGTTGTTTGCATATGAGAGAGTGTCATCAAGATAATTTGTGGTGGATATGTCAAGGACCAGGGTGAGTGTGTCATTCATCATATGCTGGAATATGGCAGGGGTGTTGCAGAGTCCAAAGTGCATGACTTTAAACTTGAAAAGGCTGAACCTTGTTTTGAATGCCATTTTCTATTCATCACCTTCTCAGATTCACATGAGGTTGTACCCATTATGTAGGTCAAACTTGGAGAACACTATCAATCCTTGTATTCAATCCATAATTTCATGCATTTGTGGTAGTGGGTACTGGTCTTTTACCATGATGGAGTTGATCTTATGCTAGTTGACCATGAGGTGGTTCTTCTTTGTGTCCTTCTTCAGGATGAAGAAACATGGGGATGTGACTGGGGACTTGGAGGGCTGGATGAACCCTTTCTTCAACATGTTGTCCAACCATTCCTTCAATTCTTTATTCTCTGCATCTGACATTGGGTAGAGATCTGCCAGTTTCAGTAACACTGCATCCTTGATGAAGTTGATGGGAATATCATACTAATGGTGTTCCAGAAGTTTATTGGGTTCAGTTTCTGAGAAGATGTCAAGGAAGTCATGATACTCTGGTGGCATGATGTCTGTAACTGCCTTCTCTTTTTGGATATGTTGTCATGCAATTTCCACCAATAGGTTTGTTGCCACTGCTTCTACTTCTTCTCACACTACAATCTCCCTATCTTCTTCTATTGCTGCTATAATTCCTTCTGCTTCTTTTTCAGAATAGGTTCTCTTGGGGATTGGGTGTGGCAGGATTGGTTCTTCCATGTTTTGGCCAATAACATCTAGAGGATGTTCTAGGCAATTTGCTGAGCAGAAGGCATTGTTGAACACAAAGTGGTTGTCACAGAAGTTAATGTCAGGATTGTGTTTCTGACACCATGGGAGGCCTAGAACAATAGCATGTCATCCTGTTGGTGCTACTTTGAGGATGATGTCCTCTTTGTGGTTGTTGACTTCAAGTTGTGCAGTGACTACTCAGTCTATTGTTCCTAGCAGGCAATTATCAATGTCTTTAAGGATAATTGGAAATGGTTGTGGGCATGTGGGGATTTGGTGGTCTTCCACAAACTTCTTGCTAATGAATTTGGAGGTTGTGCCCATGTCTATGAGTGCTGTTGGGTTGAAGGTTGCATCTTGAACATGGAGGGTGGTCAGTAGTAGCATATGTGAGCTCTGATTTGATGATAAAGACACAGAAGCAATTGATTACATACTATTATAGTGGGTATCTGACCTAATCCTCCAGTTCTTGCTCATGAGGGCACATTTGCTCATGAGCTGTCCTCATTTCCCAACTCCCCATTTTGTGCTACCCCTTCATTCCATGCTTCTGCCTGGGGTGCTGTTGCACATGTTGCCCTGAGGTATTCTTCAAATGAGGGTACCAGTCCTGTTGCTTGTGCTTGGCAGACCATACAGTCATATGCCATGTGATTTGGATCTCCACACCAGAAGCAGAGGTGGTATTGTTGCCAATAGGCATGTTCTTCTGGCATGAGTTGCTGGCAGTTTGCATTGATGCTTCTGGCTGCTGGTGCTGGGGTTTGTTGACAAGGCACCAGGGTTCCTTGTCATATTGTATTTGCCCTCATCACCTATATTTGCCCTATGCAACTTTGCACCAGTTAAGTGCCCACTGATTTACATTCAACTTTACAAAACACACCCAGTCCCCAAGCCAACATTTGTTATATTTGCTCATTCTACCCACACACCTTGAAAAGCCAACATTTCAACATGTCCAAATATCTACACATGCAGAGAAGAAGTCACTGTTAACCAGGGTAATGTTCAAGTTCTACATGTGCACCAAGAAGTAAGAGTCTGGGCAAAGTCTGATTCCCACACTTCAAGAAGTGCCCCCTAAGAGTTTAACCACTTGGTGATCATTCACCACACAG
>WSUE01000409.1:0-23318 GCA_019633535.1 Tulasnella sp. JGI-2019a
ACATGGAACGACGCCGACGTGTCTCTGCTGAGGAGGACAACACCCAGCTGCGAATGGATGCAGCAAAGGAGGCGGACGTAAACCACGCGTTGCAGGACGAGCTAATCGTGGCGCACAATGGCTTGATTCACGCAGAGGACAAAGCAGAGAGGTCGGATGCTGCCAAAGCACTTGTGGATGAGGAGCTGGTGGCGAAACAACAGGAGGTCCTGCAATTACACAAGGAGAAGCAGGCCATTTTGGAGCAGCTCAATATCGCACAGGCAGGCCAGCGGCGTGCCGAGTCTACCACGAAGTCAGTGGCCGCCCAAAGGGACAAGAACATGAACATGATCACCGACCTGCTGAAGGAGCTCTCAGGTGTCAAGCTGGATCTCGACGCTACCAAGTCGACGGCACGGTCACAGGCATCCCTGCTCGCGATCCAGAAGGAACTTCTCGAGTCGAAGGACGCAACGATTGAGAGGCTGAGGGCCAGCTGCGTGAAATCGAACGAGACGACCACTGAGGCTTCTCACAGCGTCGACCTTCGCGAGCAGGCGATCCCGAAAGAACCTGAGGCCATCGAGCATAGGGCAGAACGGAGGGACGCGGCGCCTCCTGCGATTACACGACAGACACCCATGGATCGAGGAGTGAACGTCTTCTTCCAGACGGCCATGAGAGCGATCGGTCCGAACGCACCAGCTCAGCGCCCTCGTTACTAGCTGCGCTGCTCACTCGCCTACGACTCTATTTTATTCGGCCACACGTTCAGTCAATCCTATTTCCTCTCTCTCTCTCTCTTATCCCTATTTCATTTTTATCACTCATGCACTTGTTTCGGTCCGCATCAGACCGTAAACAGGTGCATTATTTCATTCATCATCGGATATCGGACAACGCTGGAAGCAGGACGGGGGAGGAGAGAGGACTTCTCGCTCAACTAGGGGGTCATGGACGATGGTGGGGGCGGAGTTTCGACGTGATGAGTGCGGGATGTGAGGGGCAGGTCGTGCTCGATGAATGAAGAGGCTACAGGTCACCGACGGCGATGACAAGGGTTACAAGGCGGTGGAGTCAGGAGGTCGTGTGTTAGGGGGAAGATATGGTTTCGTGTGGTGCCTTCAAGGGGTTCTCAGGTGGAAGTGACATCTCGTTCGGACACAGTCTAACCTTTGGCTAGCTGTGTGAGATGGCTATCAGCGACTCTGAAGCAGGTTCGTCATTGCTCTCGCCGCTTTCTCATTTTCCTCGACACTTTCTTGCTATTCTCCGCTAACGCACGGTCGTGGCTTGATTCTAGGTATCTGCCAGAGTGAAGCTGAACCTGGAGGCGGCGGCCCTGTGGTTAAAACGTTGTGCCGACCATCGCAAGGCGATGTGTGCTTCGCCAACGGCCGTTAGGGTGCGCTTCGGTCTTCCAAGCGACGAGATCATTTCCATTTGGTATGTCGTGTTCCTTTTGATATATTACAGTCCTCTTCCAGACACTAACGTTTGGACTCTATTGGTTACCAGCCCTGGCATCATCGACCACATCTTCCTCTCCTTCCACGACTTTTCCGACTTCTTCCACCAAAGTCTTCCCTTGTCTTGATCGTCTGTCTCCGAGTTTCTCTCTCATCAGCACGGGTCTTACCCCTCTTTCCTGCGCACTCGCACGTCGTTGCTTTGCTATCATCCACCACGCCTCGTGACCCCTCCCTTTATGGTTTGTCCTGCAACCTCCGGTGTCATTCTGCTGTAGTCGTCTTTTCTTATTCTAATATATGACATAAAATAACCATCCTTCTGTGAGAAGTGGTTCGATTTGAAAGGCTCATGAAAGGCTCGGTTTGGCGATGTATGACATTCTTATAACCGATCGCGAGCCTATCGTCTACAGAAAGTGCACATACCTCCAAAAACTTCATCCTCATCATCGTCTTCTAATGCTTGCTCTTCGTGTTCATGACTGAATCCCCTACTTTCTCTTGACAATCCGTCACCTCTGGAGCAAAGTCCGCTTGTCATCCACCAGCCACGACTCCCCAGTGGACTAATAGAGATTCACGTTACAAGGCTGTGGGGCCCAGTTTTGTACGGCGCAAAACCACTTGGTGCTAGCTTGGCTCAGTTTATGCAGATTCCACTATCAAGGACTTGAGCTGAACGATAAATACAACCCCAAAGTAGCAAGGCCGAATGATGTAGTATACATCCAAGACGCCACGCTATAGGGGACTCATACAATCATGATCCACGTGGGATGAGCTTGGATGGTCCACCATTTGTGAGATGGCCATGGTATGTTCATGAGCATGTGTTGGGGCTGATGGGCTATACATAGGATCAGGTGTGAAGTACAGCACGAGAATATGGATGATGGATGGGTTACAATCGCGAATAAAGAAAATGCAAGCAAGCGAGGAAAATGATTGGACGTTCGACGAAGGAATTAAGACAAGAGTGTTATCCGTCAAGCTGCTTCTTGACTCTCCACGCAACGTTGAGCCAGCCATCCAGAGACGACCTTTTCATACATGGATGCGGATTTCCTTCATGACGAGCCAAGAATATGAAGGTGACAGAGCGAGTACATATGTATCATCGTTGAAGGAAGATTACGGCGGTGAATACAAGCATGGAGACAACGAAAGCCGATACTTCGACGATGACCCAGCATTGAGACATCGTCAATCTGAGTGCCCGTGGTATCCTGGCCATGGTGATGTGCACGGCTTTACAGACAGTTCTGACTTCGACCCAACGCTGAGACGTCGCCGATCCGAGTGCTTGTTGTATCTTGACCATGCTGGTGTGCATGATTTTATACGCAGCTTCGAATTCGACCCAACACTGAGACATTGTCAATCTGGGCCCCCATGGTATTTTGGTAATGATGATGTACATTTCTTGGTCCACAGTTTCGACTTGGACGCGAATTCCAGGTAGTTTGTGCTGTGTGAGGAGAAGGATCGCTGACACAGTGAGAATACGGCCCCGGATTACCACAAAGTGCACCGGCGTGCCCCGCCCGATATCCTCCTTGTCGAGTTCGGCACCATCCAAATACTTGTAGCGTTCTGTTATGAAATCTCCGAGAAGTGCAGCATTCCCACAGTACGCACCCTCTGAGAAGCGTAGTACTCTCAGCCTAGGACAGCGCCAATGAGGTGATCTATATGGACGCGTCGCGAGGAAATTGAGGATGTTCCGACCAGAGACGTTCTCGATTGTGAGGGACGTGACCCTATGCGTGCGTTCCAGGATCTGGAGCGTGTAAGTTGTATCTTGGGTGACGGTAAGATCGAGTGGAAGTGGAGGAAGAATGACGGAGAGACAATCGCAAGCATCTGAAAGTGGTATCCCGGTCAAGAGAAGGCTGAGACTCCTTGCTGACTCGCCCTCTCGTGGTTTATCTATGATCATGAGATCTGTGGTTTCAAGTATTAGGATACCATCGGTACTGTTGCGGAAGTGAACCAACAAGAGAAATCGCCCTATCGTGGTATCCTTCTCTGCTAGTAGTCGGAGAAGTGGTAGGCTGTTGTGGGCGGATGCCGTGATGACGTGGAGACGTTTGAGGTATTTGGCTTCGATGCGTGTCATTAAGGCGATAAGAAGTGTGGGTGCGGCGTGGATTAAGGTGAGCGAATGAAGATGCTGGAGAGCGATAGGTGGCAGACTGAGATCATGTCCCCCGATGGTGCTTACTCCGATTATTGATAGTGTCTCGAGTAATGGGAGATGGCTGACTGCAGTGACGATCTCGTCGTGAGTAACATTGAACTGCAGAGGGAGGTCATCCAAGCTCAGTGTCCTCAGCCCGCATAGTCGGGCTATGTCCCCCATCGCGCCCACCCGCACCAGGGTCAACTGGCGCATGTTCATCCCTCCCAGAGTATAAACGCGCGGTTCGTATTGGCTGTCTATCTCCTGATTGTACGCGAAGCTTTCGAGCATGGGCACGTCTAAATTGGCGAGATGGTAATTGATAAGTCCAGTGTGCCGACTGTGAAAACTAGCGGCTCGCTAGCGATGCGAGTGTTGAACAACTTTTATCATGAACGTTGTGACATCAGTTTCAGTCATCGTGGTGTTGTGCTCGAGTATGACTATCAACGGCGCCTCCTTGGACTTCCGCAGGGCCAAGTCGATGTGCTCCAGACGCGACGAGGGAGGCCCGCCGAACCTGGCTACAGCCCACAGGCTTGGAGCAGATACGACGACCGAAAGGAAGTATTTTGAGACGAGAGCCAGCGTACATAGATGGTCCAGTGTCCATTCCGAGGGGTCGAAAACGAGTTCCAGGATGTTTATAAGGATTTCGGGTGCCAGATCATTGATGGAAGACATGATATGGTGGTTCGCTTCGCTTTGAACCATCTGTCTTGATGGGCTTCCTTTCGCGTCAAAAAAGTTTCGGTATCCAGAATTAGCATTAAATAGTCCAGATCACCGTCTTGAATGGCTCACCTTATACTTCTCTAGCCGGGCCGTAGCGAATTACAGGGTCGTATCGATCTGAATCCAGAAAAGCTCCGTATTGCTGGATGAGGTTATGAGTCGATCACAGGCTCCTTGTTGTAGGAGGAGTCAGTCAAGGTCTGAATACCAATTGTGCTCGACAAGAGACAACAAACTCTTTTGCAGGGCAAAAGGCCTTATCCGATCCGCGTCAGCTAGGACCCTTTGCTCATTCCCTTAGATGCTCAATACTCCTTACGCTTTGTTTGCAGGTATCTGATCGTCCGGGAGTTCCGATATCTTGACTGTTTCGCTTCCTATCAGACTTCACTCAACAACTGACAACTGGAAATAATTTAAGGCAGACGGTAGCTGTTCCAGCGATGTGACCTCAGTCACTCAAATACGTTCTCGAGCTCTGCTTTTCTTCCTTCGACTCTCGCCAGTACCAACACCCCTGAAAAAAAGTCTGTCTAAATATGAAGATGAAGATTTTACCGAAGGGCTCAAATCCCTCGCGATTATGATGCCCTGATGGTGATCCTTTATTTAAAATCAGGTCTTTGCTGTCACTGACATGACGGCCAAGCCTAGTAACCGACGAGACCGCAAGATACATCGCGAAGCCGCTGTGGCTCGTCCAAAAATATGCGACACGCAGGGTTGCTTTGATATCTGGGGGTAGCACCTAACCTGCAATCTTGTTACCGTCGTCAATGAACTTCGCGCCATTACCAGAATGGAACGTCGGTCTCGGCAGGCGCCAATCCAGAGGCGCGAACCCCTATGGGTTCGGACATAGGTACAATAGCAGGCTCTGGCAGGATCAAAATTCGATTAAGTTTACTGCAGGTCGTGGTGGAAGTGGCTTGAGAACTTGACTGTGTGGTGATGGATTCTGCATGCTTCCCACGACCAATCTTGTCGAACATTCACATACCGAATCAACCATGATTGGGGCGTGCACGCAATCGAACTCAACCATGCAGAAATTCCCTCCCGAACGGGAGCGATCCTATCATTCTTAAAGTGCCATTGAATACAGTATATACCTGACACCGCCTTCCAAAATCTATATGTCCCTGGTCTGCCATGCAACAACGGGACGTTCTCCGTTCGCAGGTATAGCGACCATGGCATTCACATCCAATGGGTCAGGATCTTTTCCCGCATGGTGAAGCGGGATACTCAACGTGGCCCTTAGGCGATCACCCTTTTAACTGGCATATCCAACGCGCCTCATCTCACCAATCGATCGCTGGGAGCCAAGACGCCGCTCTCGAAGTCTACGAGTGACAGACCAGGTACACATTGCCTCCCAAGCCTGTCAATCAAAGCCCCACCAGCGAAGTGCACCTACGGTGACAGCTCCTCTTGCATTTAGAAACAGGTTCACCTGAGTTCCGTTGTGTGATTGACCCCTTGTGCCTCGACAACTCCAATGGGATTCGCTTCCGAGTACGATCCAAGAGTTTCCATGTGTAACATTACAACTGGAGGATTGTGGCTTGTACTGGTCAACCACTCCCAACCTCTCCCAAGCCACAACATGCTAGAGGAACTATAAAGCCAGTTCCGAAGTGTGTCTGCAGGGCTCCATCGACATATCTCGCCTATCTACTCATCGGTTTTTCCTCACTACTAGTACTCTTCCTTCCTCCAACAATGCTTAAGCCTCGTTCAATTGCTCTCTTACTTCTGGCTCTCGCTGGACGCCACCAGCTCCTCGCCGCTCCTCTCCCGTCGTCGAGCGTAGGAGTTTGCTTAGGCTCACTGCTCGAGGGCGGCTCCTGCTCCTCTGATGGCTCTACCACATCTGCTCAATCTACGCCGTCCGCCAGCAGCACTGTGGGCTTCTGCGTGGGTGGCACCGCTGCAGGTTGTGCGTACACCTCATCATCAGCCGTCGCCTCTGCGTCTCTGAGCAGCACGGCGGCAGGCGCTGTATCCACTACAGCCGGCATCTGTATCGGTGGCACAGGTTCATAGTCCCGTTATCATACTATTGCTGGAGCGTTAATAATCGCTTTGCCTTTCGCAGGTGCAACCTGCCCGTACACGTCGTCGTCTCACAGTACTACCACGTCTACCGTCACCCCTACTATCGCCACCTCTGCAATATCGACTACTACCACACCAGCTCCATCGGCAACTACCACCGGAATTTGCCTACTTGGCTTCATCGGAAATTGCGGAACATCGTCTACATCCACCACTGTAACCACAACTCCCCTTCCTACTACTGTCGTTTCCGTCCCTATCATAAGCATCCCGGCTAGTTCCACCATCGGGGGATGCATCGGCGAGGCTGGAAGTGGAGGATGTTCCTACGCGTTGTCAACGTCTGTCACATCCGGCACGGCCACCTCTGGCTCCGCTACTACAACAACCAGCAGTGCGAGAAGCATTACCGCCGATGCTTCTGGCTCGGCTAGCGGGAGCGGGTCGGCATCTGCGGGCGGTTCTGCGTCTGGCTCGATCTCCAGCACGGGTTCAGGATCTGGTTCAGCCACTAATAGCGCCTCCATCGGTCTACCCATCGTCTATACACCAATCTCAACCCCTACTAATAGCACTGGTAGTGGGGGTTCCGTGTCAGTCTCCATCTCAGGTACGGCATCGGCCTCTGGATCAGGTGCTGGAGGTGTCTCAGTCGGGATACCTACAATCACAACTCCTACCCCTACCGAAAGCGGAACTGCCGTCGCCACCTCAACTTCGATGAGCATCGGCGGTGGGGATGGTAGCTCTGCCTCAGCTAGCGGTTCAACATTTAGCTCCGGAAGTGGCACCATACCCATTGGCCTACCCACAATCTCACTTTCCACTCCTACTCCCACATCGACTGGTATCAGTGTCAGGATCGGCGGAGGTGGCTCAGGATCTGCCTCAGCTACCACGATTAGATCAGCGTTAGCGTCAGCCGGTGGATCCACTTCAGGATCTTGGACTGGAACCCTCTCCATCAGCCTGCCTACGATTTCTACCTCCGCACCTGGCACCACCTCAACTGCGGACAATAACTCCGCATCAGCCAGTAGTAGTGTCTCCGTCGATTTCCCTGCGGGCACAACCTCGACACCGGGCACCACTTCAGTCGGTTTCTGCATCGGTGGTACGGGCATTGGATGCTCATCAACCATGTCAATCACAGCATCAAGCACCGTTGCCTCGTCGATCACCAGCGCCAGCATCTCTGCGACCGGAAGCGCATCACATAGTGTTGGAATTTGCATAGGTGGCTCAGGCATCGGATGTCTTACTTCGTCCAGCACTTCTAGTACGTCCAGTCAAAGCTCCGCGACTGCCAATTCCGCATCCACATCCACATCTACATCCACATCCATTTCCACGACCTCGAACGGGTCCCACACAATCGGCGGCTGCATCGGTAGTGACCCTTGCCCATACTCATCATCGGCCACAGCGTCCAGCTCGTCCACCACCACTGCCACCACTGATAGCACATTTCCATCTCATACTGCCGGAATCTGCATTGGTGGGGGTGCTGAACCTTGCTCGTACGCTTGAACTCCATGGACGGAATCTTGAACTCGGTCCTCTCCGGTCTTTTGGTAAGTAAGTTATCAAACACTCACCGCGACTCGTTCTGGCGATCGATATATATATATATTTACAGAATAGACACATGCCAACCCTCCACATAATTCCCTCCCTACCCTTCCAGTTCTTCTGAAATTCACTGCCGCTCTCCAGTCCTACCTTACGCAGTAATAATGGATTTCTGATGTTATAAGGCTTTTGTTCAGTGTAATGCGGGTGCTGAGTTCCATGATGGCGAAGCCGACCTACATCCTCATCTCCAGCAGCTCAGTAATATCTGAAGTTAAGCCCTGTATGACTGCTTGGCCTTCAATCTGTAATGCCACAGCCGGAGACTCACAGAAGTTTAATATGCTTTCACTTCATGTTTTTGATCGGTCCTTTACGCTTCTCTTCCTCGTCTATCACCCTCCCCGAGGCGCTTGCTAGGCTTTCAGCTTCACCACTTCACCTACATACTTTCACACTTCCCTGTCTGCTTAGTACGTGTCCATATATATATATCCCAAGCCTGTTGGCCCCCTTCCAATTCGTGCGTGACTTAGTGTTCTATAGACCTACCTTCACTTTCTCAGTCTTGGATAGAAAGGTGAATTCGACTGGGGGCAATCTGGTTCGTAGAGGTGTAGATCATTACAACGCACGAAGTGGGACCAAGACGTTCTGTGAATGTGCCGAACTGCTTAATTTTCTTGGTTTCAGCCGTCACCCTCGGTGGCTACGAGGACTCGCGCGAGTGTCGGGTCGGTATACTACTTAGCTTGACACCTCCGAGGATAATGCCTTGCAACCCCTCTAATCTTGAGAAGCGGGGTTAAGTTATGGTAAATGATATGTATCCAGCGAGGTTCTATTCTTCGGAGAGGCTTCACGTCGTCTTCTGAAAGAGTTACAAGGCCGATAAATTTAGGGATGCGTCCTCGCTGTTTCTGTGGATACATTATTATCTATAGTTGCGATTAAAGGAGAGAAAGTCAAACTCACGTGGATTTTGATGTCTAAAGAATCCTCTATCGTGACAGTGCCAAAGTCCAGATACTTTGGCTGCATAAGCTATTTCTGACCCTGCGCCTGCGCATCAGTCTCGACCGCGGACTTCAGTATACCCTCCAAGTCCACGTCGTCTACCGTAGCAGCATTCCCATGGCGAGCTAGCTGCCAGCGATCGTATTTCCACTTTAGCAGTTCGGGCAAAGTCTCGCCTGAAGGAGGAGCTGTACGTGGATTGGTCTCGTGGAGCTGGAAGGTGAGGATGCCAGTGAACACAGCGAGAACTGGGTCGAGTCTCCTATGATTATACGAATATCAGTTTGAAATGCCTCTTGTGAACAAGTCTCGCCTAGGGGTACTATGGAGCGTGACCGTCTCCTCTTCAACACCACCAATAGAAATTGGTCTGGTGTTCGAAGAATAACAAGTGTACAGATCTTGGCACTCACTTAGATATGAGGTGGGCTGGCCGAGACATCGAGGATGGGATAGGAGAACGGCGAACTGACTGAATGTTAGGGATTACATCTTGAACTAGCTTCATCCACATCAATCTTACTATACCTAGCTCTGCACCGTTATGTCTGACTTTGACGACTTGCTCTCATCCTCTCGGCAGCCCAAGTCCGCTCCTTTCCTAGACAACCCGTTCCAAGACGTGTTTGAGGGCGTGACGGGTCGTCGCGAGCCAGATCCTTGGAGTACTGGAGGTTGGGGAGAACCGGAGCCAGAGGTGCATCACTCCATTTCACAAAGCTCATTATCCCCGCCCTCATCCCCTGGTGCTGCCGGTACATACCATTCTGCTGGAGTGCCAGCGGTAACGGAGGAGATCTTGTCCACGGAATCTCTCCAGTCACCCCAGACGCCTGGGTTTTGGTCACATCAGGAACGACCTCAGGACGAACCACCGCAACAATCAGGTCTGAATGGTGCCTATTCGGAGCCTAGGCTCTTTGAGAGCCACGAGGATCGGCAGAAAGGGTTCGATCCTCTGGATGCGACTGCAACGTCTCCGAGTGGGCAAGCTCCAGACACTACACCTACGGCGAATCACAGAGAGGAAGAACCCTCGCGTGATGCTCCTTTGGTGCAGCCTGAAGTTAGTGCTCCAGATGGCGTTATCCCCGTTGTCGTCGAGACGCCAGCCGCGGAAGCTGCGCAGCCGATTTCTCCAAGGGCATCGCTCTCAGAGGCACGCGGTCAAGGACCTCTAAGCGCTGTAATTGATCAGGCATCAAACCTCGGCAACCGCGTCACACCTTCTATACCTCCATCCCCGCTCACTCCTCACCCAACGACGCCTTCCATGTCTTCCTCGCTTAGCACACACTCCAACAATTCGAGCTCCAATCGTGACTTTGGCTCGTCATCCCAGACCCTTGCAGACTCTTCTTCAAGCATCGACTACAATCGAATTACTTCGCCTTTGGATACGCCTGCAAGCCAAGCGAGACGGGTGCCGCTGGAGCAGAGTTTCAGTAACCTTGCGCTTGGAGGGGAGGTACCAGGCTGGGGAGCACCCATTCCCGCGGCCTACCAACCATCAGGCACGAACGGAGAGCAGCATGCGTGGGGTGGTAGCATAGAGGGTTACCAGAAGCGGGAGGAAGCAGTTAGCAATGATAATCTGAGCCCTAGTGGGTCCGTCGCAACGGTCAAGGAGGACGACGATGATGAGAGACCACTCGGAGTACGTCATTAACCTCCATGGGAAATTTGACTAGGCTAAGTCCGTTTCTGACTAAAGGTACAGGCCAATGCCAATGGCCACACAGAGTCACAGGCTCCTCCACCCACCTTTGTGATCACCGTAGGTGATCCGCAGAAGGTCGGTGACCCCCTCAAAGCTCACATCGTGTACACAGTGCACACTAAGGTATGCTTCGCCTTCGGGTTCACTGGCTTCCTAGATGCCTGACTGTGTACAAAATCTATGCACTAGACCACCGCCCCCAACTTTGTCAAACCAAGTTTCTCGGTCCTCCGTCGCTATTCCGACTTCCTATGGTTATATGAAGCGCTCAGCGCTAACAACCCGGGAATCATCGTTCCTCCTGTTCCTGACAAGAACCCACTCTCAGTCAGCAGATTCGAATCTGCGTTTGTCGAGGGCAGACGATTTGCATTGGAGAAATGTGTGACTAAGATGGCAAACCACCCTGTTCTAAGTAAAGATGCGGATCTCAAGTTCTTTTTGGAGAGCGATTCTTTCGCTTTGGATGTAAGCCACTCAAGCTTGGGTATTGAAAGCGTGTAGCTGATACTAATTATACCTCATTTGTAATGAACGTTTTAAGATTAAACATCGGCGGCAAGAAAACTCCCAGGGAACGGGAATCTTGGCTTCGTTCGGGTCTTTGGCAGCCCCGAGGTTTTATGAAGTTGACGAGGTACGTTTGTCGAGCAAGTAATGGATATAGATCTGATACCACCTCCATCCTACCGATTCACATATGCGGCGTACGTTGGTGACCTGCTTCAGTGGTTCGACAATAAACGCGCTTATCTGGATGCGCTGGAATCACAACTGAAAGGACTCGTCAAGGCCATTGATCTTGTATCAAAGCAACGCGCTGGTGAGACTTAGAATTTACTTCCTCTCACCCCCTCCCACTACTGATAAACTTGATCTCCAGACTTTGCCGTGTCTGTATCCGAGTTTGCAGATACTGTGGCAGCATTGTCAGTGTCTGACCTTTCAAAGCAACTCACAAGCTCCCTCGTGGTCCTTGCGGATGTAGAGAGGTTATACAAAGATCTGCAGGATACACAAGTCAAAGACGACATGGTGACCGTCATGGGAACTGGTACGGTTCTAAGAAGCGACCTCTCTTAAAAGGCGGACTGAGGATGGGTTTTGAATCATAGCCGACGAATATAGCAGGTTGATCTCATCAGTACGGGTACGCCCTTTCCGTTCAATGTGGCTGCCTTCGGTGCATGCACACACTCATCCAACCTTTCCACCCTCAATCTCAGCTAGCATTCAACTCTCGGATCAAGTTATATTTTGCGTCTCAGACGGCCGACTCAGATTTCCGGCGCGTAAAGGCTGCGCACGAGAAGCAGCGCCGACAGGGAAGATCAACGGGGAGCATGGCAGAAATAGCGGAGGCGAGTATTCAGTCCTTCGACCTCTCTCACACATTTAGTGGATGTCACTGACACCTCAAGTTCTCTCGTCACAAAGGCCGAGCGTCGTGCAGTGGAAGCGAAGCGCGAATTTGACACCGTCACGAAGTTGATCAAAGTGGAGCTCGCCCGCTTCGAGGCGGAACGTGTAGAAGATTTCAAGACAGCGTTGGAACAATTCCTCACCGGCATGATCAAGAAGCAACAGACTGTACGTAGTTGCGCTTAGAAAGAGTGTATAGGGTGAACCTACTGACTTACGCCTCTCCAACGTTCCAAGCTTATTCAAGCATGGGAGAAGTATCAAGACATCCTACTCAAGCGCGCTGCTTCAAACCCCACGAGGACGTCGGATGGAGGATCAAGCAATGAAGCAGAAGTGGATGCGGAAGATATCTAACTTATGACTTGCTCTGAAATGAAACCATTGCATATCAATTCACCGCTTAAACTGTTGGTGTATCAATGTCGTTATATTCGTTCAGCTGCGTCTAAGTACATTCTGAGTCGACAACTACTCGAATCGAAGTGCAGGCAGGGTAATGGTCTTGAGTAGTACGGTAAGAGAGGAGGGAGGAAAAAAAAAAAGGAGACAGAATACCAGTGGCGAAGGCTGAGGGTCGCTAGAGTACACAAATGCTCTCACTCCCAGTATTGCCTTTTCGCATTCGGCCCCACACCTGTGAAGTCCTCTGGCCGGTCCCGCTTTACCCTTCTGTTGTTCATCGGCAGGCGGTCGTACGCAGCGTTACCCGGCTGCTGCATCCCAAATTGCTGTTGATGCATCCCAGGCTGCATCTGCTGCTGTGGCCTACCAAATCCTCCGCCTCTACCCATCCCGGGCTGCATCTGACCCATCTGCATACCTGCTCCACCCATACCATGATTGCCCATCATACCCATGTTACCCATCCCGCCATTCTGCCCATTGTTGTTCATCATCCCCATCCCACTATTCATATTCATCGACATCATGTCTCTGAAGTGCTCTGCCTGCTGCAGCTGGAACGTCAACTGCTGGATTTGACCTCCGATCGCCATCCGTTGCTGCGGCGGGAGGGTTGGATTCGATTGCATGATCATCAGCTGAGCGAGCTGAGCCTGCAGCTGTGTGACCAGTGCGCGAGGGTCCATGAAGTTCTGCTGTCCCGGCTGTTGTTGGCCAATACTCGCGCCATCTGGAGTGTCATTGCCTGGTTGAGTCTCAGAGAACTCTTCTGGCTCCTTCGGCTCCGGCGTCGTTTTCGTCTGAGTCGGCTGCGGCAGGGAGAGAGACAAAGTATGGAACGAGCGTAAGAAACAGCAGGAACACACGTGAATGAAGAGCGGAAGCCATGTCATTTGCAAAAGGTGCGACAAGAGACTACTCAAGCGACATTCCCGAACAAAAAACCAAGGCAACCGTGTCGAAAAAGGAAAAGGAGTAAGGTGGGGATGACGCACCTGCGAGGAGTCGACGGTTTCTTCGGCCTCCTTCCTACTCTCCTCCACAGTCTCTCGAATATACTCCCGCACTTTTGCACGCATCTCTGAATCGATTTTCAGCTTGTCCAATGATGGGATCCTAGTCCGACAGTTAGGGCACTCGAAAGTCCCCTCTAGAAGGTGCGTATGGATGCACTCCTCGCAATAAGTGGTCTGACAGCAAGGTGTCTTGACGGCGTCCTTGATGACCTTGTTACAGATACCACAAGCGAGTGCGGGGTCCTTGGGAGGACGATCTTTAACATCAGCTTCTGTCAAACCTTTGGGTCGCGCACGCTGGCGTTCCCATGCAGCACTACAATAAGGAAGATTTCGCGGTCAGAGACTGCAAACGAATATGAAACTCGCATACGTACGAATCAGGCTCGGCAACGACGAAGCCGCCCTCTGGGGTGACCATGACGCCCTTGGCAGGTGTACCTTCGGCTGAGATATCCACCGCTTTCAAAAAGCTCCGCGGAATGCCCGTTGTCCTCTTGACTCTTGGCCGGTTGTCAAACTCACGGTCATCATTTGTGGGACAATCCTGGATCCAATGACCTTTGCGAATGACATTACAGTAAGGCTCATTTCATGCCTGCGATGAAGAGAGCGATCCACACCTTTTTTGTTGCAGCGGTGACATATATACCCGGGAGGGAGGGGGCGTGTATCTGGTTGATGGGGCCTAGGTTGATTTGTATGACCCCCGCCACGACCTCCAAAGTGACCCCCGCCGCCACCAGCACCTCCGCCTCGGGGATTATGATTGTAAATAGCTCTCGATCTAAGAGGGTACAACATAGATTAATCAAAGGGATCCAACTACCATGTTGACGACGTATCACAGACTGTGCCATTTTTTCTTGAGTCTCTTCCCATTGCTCAGAAGTTTCAGCAAACATCGCAGCGATCTGAGCAGCCTCATCATCACCAGCGCCCTGAACGTCTGTACCAACCTGCCCTGAATGCACGGGCGGCGTCTTATTTGAAAGGACTCGATTAATATAATGAAGGGTTGTACAAGGCGTGATTCGGCTCACGGAGGCAGAACTTGGAGCATTGCTGGGCTGTTTGGAATCTCTGCCATCAAACCGCTTGGACATGACACCTTGGAAACGACCACCACCAAATTGTCCCCCGCCACTGCCAGCACCTGGGGGACCATTCCGCGATGTAGGATTCGAGGACGCATCGGCATTGTTCCCGCCTGGTCCACCAACATTGGCTACATATATTTGTGCTCTGCCCTTGCCAGGCCGGGCTGCTGGCATCCGCTTGGCGATGACAGAGGTGGACCTCGGGATAATAAAATGGTCATCCTTGTATTCTGTTATCGTCATTGAAATTAAGCACCTTTTGCAGCGTGGGGGAGTGGAGTGAGAGCGATTGGGAGCTCACCTTGCTCAGCACTATCAAACAGTAGCAGGTCGATATCGGAGGCTTTCAGGTTGTTCTGTAGAATGATTTCCTTCTTTAGGTCAAATACTGAGATCCCAGTACCGTCGAAGGTAACGCGAGACTCTGATCGCTGGGACTTGAACTTGTAGTAGACGGAGAAGCTCATTGATGAAAGGAGAGCCTACTGTATGTCAAGCAAAGGATTAAACAGTTCTTATTGGAAACTTTGGGAGGCTTTTGAAGATTACAAGGAAGTTATAGGAGCAGCACGAGCGGATATAGTGGGGGTTCAGAGGGGATAGAATTGAGGGACAGAATGGGATGGCAATGGTTGACTTTGGAATAGAAAGATAAGTGCCAAATGTTGATACAACGCGAGTCTATGCAGCACGCGATCACGCACAATGGTCTTTGCAACATTGATTTCATCGACTTTCACGCTAGTTCTATCACAGCATCGTGCTCTGTTGCTGCGGACACCGGGGATGGACCCTTGTGACATTTAGATCAGTGCCATGTAGCTAAGTACAATAGAACGTGCTTACTGTGTGGACATCATCAATATCACACTCCGAGTGCATTGAGCCTAGCTTTCGCAATTAACCCTACGTCATGCACGGCTCGTTCAAGTTCGTGCTCCCATGCCTCATCGCTGGCGTCCAGGGGTAATACGGTATCCGTCGACGGTTCTAACTCTTGCCCCTCTTCTGCTGGGCCAATGCCCAGTTTTGACTCCATGATAGGCACAATCTCTGCGCGCGTTCTTCCGTTAACAAAGATCACGAATCTAAGCCCCGTGTACCTCCGCTCGTACATCTCGTTAAGGTGCGCTAGGCGGGCCAACGTCGTTGGAGCAGTCGGCGAAGCTTGCTCCTTATTGCTGAGAGCGCTGAGTCCCTTTACTTCTCCGATACGAGGATGGCCCTCGATAAAAGCTGCTTTGGGGAGGGGTTGCCATTCATGAATTTGCTTCATCGCCAGATCAATGACGTCGGCATACGTCGAAGGACGAGGTGTGGCCGACTGCAACTGGGTGTAAAGCTGCGGGACAAGCGTATCCGTCAGGATCGGCGATGGTTCGAAAAGGATAGAGAGAGCGGTGTTGAGATCATCTTTATCCTGGAGTACAGACGAGAGTGGGGGGAGTGTGGACATGTTGTAGTAGCGACCGAAGATCGGGCGTAAGGATTAGGCGCCGTCACGGTTTCGACTGCCACTATTGTTCCTTCCGTTCCATTCGACCATCATCATCTTCTTCTGTTGCCACATCGTTCCAGCCACTGCTGACGCCTGAAGCGCACATTCAACGGATACTACACAGTGTTCCACAGGATACCCAACGCATTGCCTAACTCGACGAGCGCTCGCGATGCCATCATCTCAAGGTACCCCTCGGGCTGTAGCTTCGTCCTCCCAATCGATCCCCAGACCTGTGAAAGATACCAAACCTTGTGTTTACTTCCAATCGGCAAGGGGTTGCTATAATGGCCAGAAGTGTCGCTTCCTTCACGGCTCGACCACATCGCCTCATGAGGAGAGCAAGACTTGCATCTACTTTGCCAAAGGTATACTGTAGCCAATACAAGTGATCTTAGCGCCTAATAGAGCTCAACTTAACACATTATAACTAGGTTACTGTAGCCGTAACGAGTCGTGTTGGTTCAAGCATGTGTCACCGACTGATGGTCAACCGCAAGCGAGCTCCAGCTCGACCACCACCCCCCCGCCTGACATGCCGATAGCGCCATCCAGTAACAGCAAAGAAGAGGAAATAACATGTGGAATCTGCTTCGAGAAGCCCGAGATGTTTGGCCTTCTCAGTAAGTGTCAAACTGGTGCGCCTCCCAGTCATTTCGACTCACAAAAGCCTACGCCCCGCAGGCGGCTGCTCCCATTCATTTTGCTTGAAAGTGCGTTAATAATTCCACGTGCACATCGCCCTCTAACTAACCCATTGACCACTCACAGTGCCTCCGCGATTGGCGCGGTTCATCCAAGAAAGACCCTGGCCTCGTCCAATCGAACGTTATCAAGACCTGCCCTCTCTGTCGTGCCGAATCCAACTTCATCACTCCGGCATCCCAATTCTTTGCCCAAGATGACCCCAAGAAACCCTTGATAATTGAAGCCTACAAGCGGTCCATGGCAAAGGTTGGCTGCAAGTGAGAAGCATATGTTTATCTGTCTTTGATCAAGCATGACTCAATGAACGCCATGATGAATAGATACTTCCTAAAGAGTCCAGCCAACAAACGCTTCTGCCCTTATGGTGACGACTGCTTCTATAAACATGAGGATGAAAACGGTCAGGTCCACAAGTTCGATTCTGGCGCCAGCACCCTACTCCCGGCGTTCAAGGCACGGCAAGAGCGGGAGAGTCGCCGACGCGCTCGACAGCACCAGCGCTCCATCCTCAATTATGACTCTGACGGACGAGACCCGTTTGATTTTCTCAGCGAGACTATCGGCAGCATGCACCCTGAGGAATCTGCTGAGTTGGCAGTGGCGCTTGAGATGATCCGGGCAGGAGCAGCACCACACGATGCGTGGTCGGCCATGTATGACGGTGTTGATGACGATGACAGCGATTACCAGGATGCATGGGAGGGGGAAGATCATGAAGATCATGACTGGGGATTGGCCGCTGAGGACTTGGCAGAAGCTTTTGTAAGTAATTTTGTCAGAACTGTAACGGTTTGTAGTATTGATGTGGTCTTTTGATACTAGGAATCAGCAATGGGCTTTTAGAGCACTATTCTGAATTACAGGACATGATCTCTGGCTTATTGTCGTCCCAAGTGGGTCAGTAGATACACGGCACGTTCTAGATGTGCGTGATTGCGTATTATATGTTGGGAATGTTGGATTGTCCGGTGTTTATATAATTGTCTACATTCGGGTGTGATCGGCACACACGCCGCGCCGCCACGCAACCTCCCACAACCGAGGTCACACGTCAAATCACTGAAATTAGTTGCAGGCCAACGCGACTGATCACTCATTTATTGCGAACACACCCTCATGGTTTCTCCTCTCTTACGCACAGCGTTGCGTCGAAATGCAAAACGGATTGCGACCGTGCGCCATACGGCCCGTACTCCCCCAACGCTCCATCCCCGCGCTTCAAGCTCCCATGGCAGCAACTTAATCCGCCGCCCGCAGTCTCGAGCGCTCTTCAACTGGGCCCGCAAACCCATCGAGGCAGAAGAAGAGGGGTCACCCGAGTTGTTTCATCTACTCTCTGAATCTCCGCATGCGGACATTCGAGCTCGTGGTCAAAGGATCGCCTCAATTGCTACCTGCCCGGTATGCCCTACGCACTCGCATTCAGATGAGCGGAAACATGTTGCCTTTGAATGTCCGGACTGTGGGTTTCCAACGCACTGTAGCGAGGAACATTGGGCACAAGATGCGGAGCACGGCAAATACTGCGATCGTCTAAGGGAGGCAAATGAAGATGAACACGATCTCAGGAGTGGTCGTCCACTTCCCGAACTAAAGTTCAACAGTACGCTACATCCTACACGTTTTCCGAGACCGTGGTTGCTGATCACATCCTGTAATTCAGCATCACAAACTTGGGACGAGGCGGTCTCTTTCTCCAGCTGGGATCTCTACTGGTACACCAGGAGCTTCCAATCCATGGACTCAGACAGGTCTAGGCGACATGTCACCAAAATGCTCACGTATCCAATAACCATCGCTTCCGTGTTGCATGAGCACAGCGCCTTGACACTTCGAAATCAGCGGCTCACGAACGAAGGTGCTAGGTCCTTGGCTGGTGAGTAGTCTCCTTGATCATGTGAGCCTGTAGTCGTTTATTCATAACAATGCGTGCACACTCTCTACACCAGCACTTCGAAGCAATTTGCACACTCCCTCAAATATAGAGTTGTCGCCGCGAGACAAGGCAGAGCGTCCTCCGATCAGGATCTTCATCCTAGGCGCCCGGTCGGAATCCAGCCTCCCTCCCTTAATATGGCAACAAATCGGATGCCTCTTTACATCCTCCGTATTTCACATCTATCTTATCGGGCCCCAGGCATCTATGCCGAACAACAACGCCGCTCATACCACACCAACAACATCGTCCGCATCCGCCGAAGGCCCTACAGCGAATACTGAGGAGAAGCGCATCCAGCATGGATACGAACCGCCAATCCTCCCCATCAGCTCGGACGTTGTTAACCCTCGTGACCAAGAACGAAACTACGGCGTTCCATCCTACTCCGTCACCGCCTCTCCGAATGTTCGTGTCGTCGGGATCAAAGCCAACTACCACGATGTACACGCCCAATTCGCCCCCTTCGACCCATATAGTGACGTCTTCTTTGCCTTCTCTCCTGGGTTCGGCTTCCCTTCTCCTACAAGCCCACCTCTGACCCAAAGCGCATCACCCACAGAATGGGGACCCGATCTACCTCAGATCTTGGACACCAAATGTGCGTTGTTTGTTACCGGATTCTCGCCGACGGATGTGGAGCGGGATGTGAGAAGCTTGGATGGTGTAGAGGGCGTTGCGGGAGAGTTCGATTGGGTCTTGACCCCAGGTACGAATCCGTTCGGAAGCGAGAAGTGGGATATCGCCGATTTCGATCCGAGAGTGATGGTCAAGACTAATTGGGGGATTTGGGGTATTAAGGGAAAGAGAAGAGATATCAGGGAAGGTTATGAGGAGCAGGTGCTGGAAGAAGACGAGGAGGAAGAGAGATACATCGGCTCACCACGGTACTAATATGAAGGGGTTTTTTTTCGGAAGCCTGTGCACTTTGTGGACCGTGTACAGTCGTAGAGGTCGAGGTGATAATACATTGCCAAAACTCGTTTTCATGAGCTTGACTGGCTGTCACAAAAACAGGTTTGTTGTCTATTGTTGAAGTAGAGTTCAGGCCCCCAACTCACAACAAAGCGCCTTGCCTTAAGCCACACCCAGTGATCCAGAGCTTCAAGATTACCTAAATTTGGCTTGATACGCGTGACCCTACCGGAGAGGTACTAGGTGAGCTATCTGATTTGACCAGGTACAGCGATCCAAACCCGGTATTCAATTAGACCTTTTAACGCGAAGGAAGCCCATCAAGATAAATGGCTCTGAGGAAAGCAAATTAGAATAGCATGTCCCATCAACGATCAACGATGTCACCTCCGAAACCCTTATAAACATCCTGGAACACGTCGGCCCCCCCCCCCCCGAATGGACACTGGACCGCCTGTGTACCCTGGCTCTCGTTTCAAAATACTTCCTTTCGGTCGTCGTATCTACCCCAAGCCTATGGGCTGTGGCCAGGTTCGGCGGGTCTCCCTCGTCGCGTCTAGAGCACATCAACTTGGCCCTGCGGAAGTCCAAGGAGGCGCCGTTGGTAGTCATCCTCGAGCACAACATCACAATGACTGAAACTGATGTCATGACATTCATGATGAAGTTGTTCGACACTCGCGTCGCTGGCGAGCCGCTAGTTTTTACAGTCGGTACACTGGACCTATCAAATATTATCTCGCAGATTTTCCCGTACCCATGCTGGGAAGCTTCACGTACAACCAAGAGATAGATGGCCAGTACGAACCACACGATTATACTGTGGAGTGATCGACATGCGCCAAATGACCGTGGCACGAGTGGGCGTGATGGGGAGCATGGTCCAACTATACAGACTGAGGACGCTGAGCTTAGATGGCCTCCATCCGACGTTTAGACTTACCGCCGATAAAATCCTCGCTACAATCGGCCGCTTCCAGCTACTCGAGAAACTATCACTAAAAGGAGTAGGCACCATCGGGGGACATGATCTCGGTCTGACTACCCCGCTGCCCATCGTTCTCCAGCATCTCCATACCCTCTAACATTTGGATTTTGCCGAACCCGACAAAGAGGATGCTAGGCAGGGTTCGTCGACGCACTTTGTGGCGCTTTTGGCTCGTGTGCCTACTTGTTCAGCGATCCTTCGCCTCTCACAGCACAAACTACCTGGAACCCAAGTCTCCGTCAAAGCTGCAGACGAAGGGGTATTCATCACCATGGACAACATACTACGGGGATCCAGACTAATGACGTCTCAGTCCTGCGGACAAATACGCCGTACCAAGATTGAAGATGTCTCCATGTTGGGTCGCCATCATCGAAATATTGTCTTACGCCATTTTCTTGCTCGCATTTGCCGCCGCAATGCTTTTTCAACAATGATACATGCGTGGTTCTTTCCCTGTTCCATTACCTTCATGTTCTTGATCCGTGTCGGGAGAATTATGTTTGACACGGTTGTCTCTAGTCTCCGGTCTCTAGATAGCTAGCCCAACGGTGGAGTGAGCAGAAGCTTAGCGAACAGTACTGACATCCCACTTCTTTCATTCTTCTTTCATTGAACGTCCCATCCCTTTCTTCACTTGCTTGCCCATTTCGTTGTTCACGGTTGAAACATATAGACCGTCGCCCTCTGTCTCGCGAAATGTGTACCCTCAAAGCTTATTCCACATGTAACATACTTTAGCCCGTGATGTATACTATACCATCCAGTATGGTTTCTCTGGAGTTGTATTTCGAACCGGCTCTCATAGAAGATGATGACAAGATATGTATATATATTCTATGACATACGACGAGAAATGAGAGACTACTGCAGCAGAACGACGCCGGAGGTTGCAGGACAGACCGAAAAGTGAGAGGTCACGAGGAGCGGTGGATGATAGCAAAGCGATGATGTGTGAATACGCAAGAAAGAGGGATAAGGCCCGTGCTGATAAGAGAGAGGGACTCGGAGACAGACGATCGAGACAAGGGAAGACGTTGGTGGAAGAAGTTGAAAAAGCCGTGGAAGGAAAGGAAGATGCGGTCGATGATGCCAGAGCTAATAAACAATAAAGTCCCAAAGTTAACATCAAGAAGAGGGCTGTAGTAGATCAAAAGGAACGCGACATACCAAATGGAAATGATCTCGTCGCTTGGAAGACCGAAGCGCACCCTAACGGCCGTTGGCGAAGCACACATCGCCTCGCGATGGTCGGCACAACGTTTTAACCGCAGGGCCGCCGCCTCCAGGTTCAGCTTCACTCCGGCAGATACCTAGAATCAAATTCGGGAGTCACGATCGTGCATTAGCGGGAGATAGCAAGAAAGCGTTGAAGGAAGTCAGGGAGGGAGGGAGAGCTATAACGAACCTGCTTCAGAGTCGCCGATAGCCATCTCACACAGCTAACCGAAGGTTAAACTGCGTCCGAACGAGATGTCAATTCCACCTGAGAACCCCTTGAAGGCATCACACGAAACCAGATCTTCCTTCCAACACACGACCCCCCGACTCCACCACCTTGTAAACCCTTGCCGTCGCCGTCTGTGACCTGTAGCCTCTCCATTCATCAAGCACAATCCGTCCCTCATATCCCGCACTCATCACGTCGAAACTCCGCCCCCACCACCGTCCACGACCCCCTAGTTGAACGAGAAGTCCCCTTTCCTCCCCCGTCCTGCTTCCGGCGTTGTCCGATATCCGATGATGAATGAAATAGTGCACCTGTTTACGGTCTGATGCGGACCGAAACAAGTGCACACGAGAGAGAGAGAGATGAAGTGAGGATCGACCGAAATATGTAGCCGCATAAATAGAGAGAGTGGGCGAGTGAGTGGCACGGCTAGTAACGAGGAGGACGCTGAGCTGGTACGTTCGGACCGATCGCTCTCATAGCCGTTTGGAAGAAGACGCCCACTCCTCGATCCCTAGGTGTCCGCCGCATAATTGTAGGAGGCGCTGCGTCCCTCTGTTCCGCCCTGTGCTCGACGATCTCATGTTCTCTCGGGATCGCCTGCTCGCGAAGGTCGACGTTATGAGAGGCCTCCGTGGTCGACTCGTCCGATTTCGCCCAGTTGGCCCTCAACCTCTCAATCGTTGCGTCCTTCGATTCGAGAAGCTCCTTCTGGATTGCGAGTAGGGATGCCTGTGACCGTGCCATCGACTTGGTGGCATCGAGATCCAGCTTGACACCCGAGAGCTCCTTACGCATGTCGGCAATCATGTCCATATTCCTGTCCCTCTGAATCGCCGCCAACCTCGTGGTAGACTCGGCGCGCGACAGGCCTGCCTGTGCGGCGCTGAGCTGCCCCAAAATGGCCCGCTTCTCCTCGCGCAATTGTAGGACCTCCTGTTGCTTCGCTACCAGCTCCTCGCCCATGAGTGCTTTGGCAGCATGCGACCTATCTGATTTGTCCTCTGCATGCGTCAAGCCACTGCGCGTCACGGTCAGCTCTTCCCGTAGAGCACGAGCAAGGTCCGCCTCCTTTGCTGCATCCATTCGCAGCTGGGTGTTGTCCTCCTCAGCAGAGACACGTCGGCGTCGTTCCATGT
>WSUE01000041.1:6462-70402 GCA_019633535.1 Tulasnella sp. JGI-2019a
CCCGCCCCCCCCCCCCCCCCCCCGCGGCCCCCCCCCCCCCCCCCCCCCCCCCCCCCCCCCCCCCCCCCCCCCCCCCCCCCCCCCCCCCCCCCCCCACCGCGGCTTCCGGCTATAGGAGTTCGGTGATGGTGGTCGCGTTCATCGGCGATACTGGTCTTGAAGGGCAGCGTTCCATTGAGCCAGCGCCGAATCGGCAACGTAGGAGCTACCGTACTCTTCCATACTCCCATTGTAGTCCTGAGGAGCCGTCGTGGTCGCAATCGTAGCGCCATTCGCAGAGAAAGTGGAAAGCCCGGCATCGAACGAAGTTGTACCTGAGCGAAGCTGATGTGCAGTCGCGGGGAGAGATGCGTAGTGATTCGTATTGTGATGAACGGGGCGTCCAGTATGGATCCGTTGCTGCTCCGGGCCGAGTGCCGCTGACAAGCGAACATGAACTGAAGTGGATACTGGATCACCTCGTCCCATGACCGTGGAAGTCGACTGATCGTTAGACTTGACATGGTGACGTGAAGGACGACCTACAGCCCTAGACGTCGAAGATCCTGCAAGGTGTTGGTCCGAACTCGGGGACATCTCCCTCAAGCGACCGCCCACCGATGAAACCGGATATGGCGCTGCCGCATCACGAGCTGATGTCCTCGTAGCGAACAACGGAGCTCTCGAGGCACCCGATACGGAGTTATTTCGCCCGCTTGTTGGTGCGGTGATCGGTGCCGCCGGCGGATGCTGAGGGGGCATAGACAACTGCACGTCCTCATCCTCAGGTTGATCGTGCTCGTTCAAGGCTTGCTCTCTGGCCTTCCTAACCGCCTTCCGCTTCAGCCAACCAGTCGGCTCGCCATTCTGCGCATCACCACAGTCCTTGGTCTGAGAGTGCCGCTTCAACGCGTCCTTTCGAGTGAACGAACGATCGCAGCCGTTGCATCTGTGGGCCTTGACCTTGTCATGACCCGTGTAGTGTCGTGTCAAGTCGTGATTGCGGGCGAATGAGGCTTGGCCTGTATTTGAATGACAAATCAGCCATTCGGACGCTAAAGGCAGCGGGAAAAATGCCACCTACATATCTGGCAGATAAAACTCTTGTCGAGGGCGCCTTCCTTACCCTTCTTGGTCGCCTTGGGGGACCTGGATGACGATTGCTTTCCGCGGAGCGGCGGGGAGTACTCGGGCGATGGGGACGGCTGCGGGGACGGTGGAACTTCGACAGAGGGCAGCGAATCGTGCTGTGTGCGCGTGGGGAAGGTGGGCGACGCATTAGCATTCGCCTTCTTCAAGTTGGTGACAGGTCCAGCTCGGCGAAGCTCCCGGCGATATGGAGCAGCCTGCTCTCTAGGCTTTCGATGCGAACTCCGAGTAGGTCCAAGAGGTGACGTGGGCCGATGCGCGACCATATCATTGAAACTTGGCAATGAGATGGGCGTGTCGTCTGTTTTATTAATCATGGGTCCGTTGTAGGTCGACGGCGGCGGATCGCTGTAGGACGATTCAGACTCTGGTTCGTACTCTTGATGTCTGGATTGCGAATAAGACTGTGTGGCTTGAACGCGTGATGTTGGGAAATAAGAGTCGAGTAGTGCATCGTGTGCGGAAGTCTCGGCGGGGTAGTCTCCGGAATAGTTCGGTACACTCCCGCGTCCTCCTCGAACACTCCCAGAATGTAAAGACGCGTGCGTTGCAGATGAGTTAGGCGGGAATGAGCTAGACGATGCTCCGTGGGTCTGTAGTGTGTTGGGTGCGACCGCTGCAGAAGCGGCGTACCCTGGCTCGTATGACACAACACCCGATCCATTTGTGAGGGGCAGCTGTGAGTAGTATTTGGAGTCGTACGCATAGCGCGACAGAGACGAGGACGATGGCACGGACGGGAGATACGCATGAGAGACCGATGTGTAGTCGGCAACCCAGTGCTAAAAAGAAAAAAGAATAAAAAAAAAAAAAGGAGGAGGCGGTGCGTGCCCAACGAAAAACGAAACAGAAAAAACGGAGCGGTCAATTTGATATGCTCAATTATCAAGCCACCACCCCGATTCCGTTACGTACAGGGAGAAAGTGTTGTGGCGGAGGGCTTGATGACTTGTCGCCAGGCATAAGACCAAGGAAAGGGTTGATTCTAGCGTTGTTGTACGAGGCGTAGTAGCTGTCCTCGCTGCTGTACTCTGAGGTTGGCGAGAGTGGGTCGCAGGCCGAATACATACGACTGCTAACGAGGAGAAGGGGATGAAGTAGCTAAGCGCGCGTGATGATGATGGGCGGTTACTGTAGCGGGGAAGAAGGAAGGGGAGGGAGGAGGGGGCGCGGCGAGTCGGGGAAGATGAGGGATTGACGGCAGGAAAGCCCCATTATAAGCGGCTGACACGGTGCACGCGTCCCCCCACCCAGACACCCAGAGACAGAGAAAGAGTTCAGTTCCAAACAGAGAAGATCCTGAACAAGCCGCTATGTTGTTCGGTGATCGCATGCGAAAATATCCCCGGGCTCGGCTCAGGCACTTTATAAATATCCATATCGGGTAGGACGTTCCTCCGATCTAGAGTGCCAATCAATCTCTTTTCGTGCTCACCTCACTGTCTCACCGTTCATTCCTCCCTCTCCCGATCCCACCTCCCTCATCGCCTCAGACTGCGCTCCCATCGTTATCTTTACTTTGGCGTCACCGCAGCCCAACAGGCGTTCATCATCGCATGGTGCATCGGGCTGGTCCGCAGCGCCCAGCCCAGTGTGTCCCCGCGTAACGGGCCCTGCCTGGGTCCGGCTGATCGGAATGAGGGTCACATTTTGTCCCGCAAAACACGTCAAAGGGAACGTTCGAAGACCAGAAAAGTAATAAACGGAGGTTGAAAAACCGTGAGATGCAACTGTACCCTTACCCCGGTTATCAATCCTTTGAATCGTCTCGCCTCGCGCAAACATCCTGAAAAATAACAATACATCATTTAGAAAAGACTCCGCTCATTCCATCCGCGAAGTCTGGAACGAGGTGGAGATACTGTGTGCTTGCAAGGAGCAATACATGCTAGAGAGAGCAAGCATTATGCCGTCATCCTCGGTCCAGACACTCAGCCAGAGACGTTCTACACTTTGGGCGCACACCCGGGACCCCAAGGTACATTGCCTCTGGAAATCGTAATTGCCACATTGTTCGACTCACGAGTCGATCTACTCTGACGTCAAGATTCCGTTCCAAAAGTATTTAAACTGCCTTGATTTCTATAGGTCTTATTGGATACTTTGAATCATAAACTTATCCGTTGATAAGGCTATAGTTGTGATCGCCGCGTTACGACCGTGCCAGCACAAACCCGTTCCATCAGTGCATAACACTCTTGTACACAGACTAATCTTTTTACAGACAAGAAATCCTTAGAATGGTGACCTTAACACACGTAATACCTGATCAACCAAGGACTGATGGAAAGCCCGCAAGTTGCCAGATTGGATCAGCGAGGACCCTGCCCCATGTGAAGCTAGGTTCAAGATCCCAAGGAACCCGATCCTCAGATCTAATTATCAACCCCCTTACCTTCTCATCGATGCGCCCACCATTAAGCCCTCTCGGTGGCCTCGGCGAGTCGCAGCAGCCCACATGATTCGAGGATGAGCGTTTACATTGACTGCGTTCCCAGAGGAGTCGAGAGTACGGAATTTGGGCCAAGTGCGGGTCCTGCGGATGGCTGCTTAATCGGAAGAGAGTTTACCGCCGCAGGGCCACTATATCCTGATCAGCCAGGCAACATTCCTCGTACACGTTATCAGAGAGCACACGCAGCACCCGGGCCTTGAAAAGCCCTGACTCTCGCACTCTCTCGTTTAGTTGAGGGGTCAAAGAGCGCTGCATTAATAGCATCCTGTTCTCAGGCACCGGGGAAGACAAAGTTCCTGTACATATGGCCCACCGCGACATCACTGACTCCGGGGCTGTGTCCTCTGCCAAACGGGAAGGGATCGTATTCATTTTACTCACACGTGCCTTGATAAGCCACGAGGTGCCTGTCGATCAGGATATCGCAGCGCTCATCACCTGCCTTCACAAGCTTTTGCGACTGCGTAGCACATGGCGTCACTCCCCCCTCGATCAGCACTGCATTCCGTTTGTCCTCTAAGCAAGAAAAGTCACCGGTCCTGTCCGTTCCGAGGTTAACGGAATAGGAGGGCATTACCGAGGACTGAGATTGGTGAGTCAGCTGTTACCGCATGCCGGGCCTATCGCACCCCCACTTTGATTGGCTAGCACATTTTATTGCTACTGTACAGCCTTTTGCGGCAACCTCCAACCGAAACGGTTTAAAAAAGAAGTCATGCCTCTTATGGACATCACCTGAGACCAATCACCATGCGTGCCGTACCCAACCGTAAATCAACCGTCATAAATTAGTGGCAAAGCAATTTAGACGACTTCTGTCTAGCACGGAGCTGTTTCTATGGTGTCCAAAGGTAAAAGCCTGGAACTGGGCGTACTGGAAGAGTCTAGATACAGACAGGAAGAACAGTCTTGCCCCCATCTAATTAGAGTCTAAGCTCCTATACAGTCATCATCACCGATGCACCCTGAATCTCGGCGTCCCAATCTCGTCAAGTTGACCAACATTTGATGTGTCAAGAGGCCGTCTCTCGACGCTGGTCGGTGATAGCCGGAGCATCCAAGCCGCCGCTTGACGACGGGACGCCACTCCCGGTCGCACGTCCTCATGACAACGAACATTTCGACGACGACAGCAGATTCCCACTTGACTACATATAGTTGAAGCCATCTAATCGTAGGACCGCTTTCTCCCCTCCCTCTCTCTCCCCTCCATTACACCCGCTGTTCCGAAACGGCCGCCCGCTTATGTCATGATGTCGGTCAGGAACGCCTGTCGGTGGACAATCGCAAACTCGCAAATACCTCGGACTCGGAACGGTGGGTGGGCCCAATCGATCGGTGTTGCGCGTCGGGACGGCCTATACAATCCGCACCCAGGTCACATTTATGACACGCTCAATCCCAGTTCTAGGTTGGTCGGGTTCAGGTCCTAACAGGTCCTAGCCATTCAACCCAAGAGCGCTTGTTATGTTATTCACTTCCGTTTCCGCTAGAAAAAAGACGCGACCTCTTTTTTTTTTTTTGTTGTTGTTGTTGTTGTTTTCGCTGGGTGTTGAAAAACCCCTAAACGACCCCTACCCCACCTATGTCCGGATTTGCCCCCTCGGACCGGAACCTTCCAGCGAACAATTTGGCATTTCGACCTCGCACCGTTGTGGCTGGATGCGGCAAAGGGGCCAGGACTCGGAGCCGGGGGTGAACGGGTTGTCATACCTTGGCCACGAGGTCCGTGGGCTAACACGAAGCGCCCTCAGGATTAAACTTGGCGGACCCTATCACGCCATGATTATTGCCCTTTTCGGCAATACCCCTACATGGGCTGAACCATGGGCCCCTTTCGGTAGCAATAGCAGGGTCCCTTCTCCTCCGCCTGTGGCCTGCTCTGACGCCCTGAAGCGATCTTACTACTTTCCTAGTCCGTCGGGCCGACGAGAACGGAATTGCTCTTTTCTGCTATTGCGGCACTTGCGCCCACCTAACGGATATTGGCGTATGGGGAGCAAGGATAGGTCGAACCTATTGTCCCTTCGGAGCCTATAAGACTTTTTCCCAATGGGGGACCGTACCAATCAAGCCTTATGCATCAACACGAACAGCCCTATTCTTAGTGATTTTTCGTCTCGAGTCCTGGGCGGACAACTCGAGAACGTGCGCTCAAATGCCTTTGGAATGAGTGTCTTGGACTGCTCTCACCCTTGCACGCATGCAGCTTGACTCCGCGGAGGCGGAATGCCTAGCAATGTCGAGTTGTGAGATATTATCCCGCGAGACATCAGGAGTCAGGTTGACTTGAAGGGAGGTTGCGCATTCTTGTTTCCCGAGTCCGCACTCATCCCTTCGTCTTTGTTCCCGCAAGTGCGACATGACGGGGTGCCGTTCTCTCAAAGTTCATAGGAGCCATCTCCTGCATTTGATGACGTCTCACCATACTTCGGCTGTGAGGTTGACAGTCTGCCACGCTGGGCGACGACAGATAGTCCAACGTCCTCATAACCAAACATGCGCGCCAGTTGATTCATGGTCGGCGCTTCTCATGGATACCGCGTGGTCCGGCGCTGGTCGATTCCGACTCCCTTTGACCCCTCCCTGAGAACAGACTTTGCCAATATGGCCATAGACGCCTGTTAGCGCCCTCTCGGTACGAACCGGTTCTGCTTAATACCCAATATCGATTGGTCTCGAACAGGATCTCGCAATGATGACGGCCCATCTGCGATGCGAAGCCAATCGAGACGTAGTGCTCACCGCTTTCAGGACACTTGTGTGCAACAGCCGTCACCTTCGATCGTTAGCTATGATGTGCAGCCCAACACGTTGTCGTTTACGCCAAAGAGACTACCGAGGTCGTTGATCCCCGACTTATCCGAATCTCACGATGTTACTCGGTCCTCGGAATACGTTCTATGGGCTTGTTCGCTCTTATCGTCGATTCTTTGTCAAATTAGATCGCTGAATCGATACATATCCGTCTTACTAAACCCTTGCGCGTGATCAATGGCCTCGACCTTGCTTGCGTTGAACGTTACACATAACTACCGAGGCTAAGATAGGGGCGAGTTTCCAAACGGCTAGCTAGGTTAGATTAGCATTGGTAGAGGCTATCAAGGTTTTCGGTTCCGGGAAGGATGAATTTGACGGAGATTCGAAGGCTCTGTTACTCGCATGCATGTACTCACATACCCTTGCAACTCTTTAGTCTCTCTTTACAACACTCTACCCCGAAGATTTCGGGGCGTTCATATCAGACCTAGCGAGTGGATACGTGCTCAGATGAGAAGATGTGAAATTGACGTCTCTTGTGGATTGCTGGCCTTACAACTGAGACTGGAAGCAACACCAATGGTGAAGTTGTCGGACGCGACCACACTGGTCCCACCTACTCCACATTCAGTTGGACGATTGGGACACCCGAGACCATCCAGACATTTGAATTCCAACCTCGCCGAATCGCATGCGCTCTCGTTGTGAAGCACAACCTTCATGGCGAGTAACTCAGAGTATAGCGTCTCTAGTGGTAATCGTATGCTTGCCCCTCCCCCAACGCTGAACCGAACTATTGTGATCGACTGCTACGAGACGCAGAGGTCTCCTCCCGATGACACGCCCGGAAGACGACCGATACCGGGCCCCACTACGGCGGCGGCCACAGTTGTTCGCGGGCGTAAACCGGCTCAAATCTTGTCGCCCGCTACCATACGATACCGGTGCATAATTTCCACATAGGGACGAATCTGACCACTCTCACACCCGGCAGCCACCTTGATCTTCTACTCGCCTCGCTATTTCCCAATTTCCGCTTACTCGTCTCGCCGAATCTGCCAACTGTAAGCGGCATGCCCTGCTGGCCGGCAGACTTGAGGAAACATCCCCATAGCCTGCGAGTATCACTCCCATTTTTGTGCGGCACATGGAACCTGTTCACCGACTAGCGTAGACGTGGCGGAAGAAGATCTGCCCGAGTTTGTGGCTTGGCCCCAATCCCGACACCCCCGTATTGAGGCTATGGCCCATCCCAACATTTACTCCCGCCTCGGAACTGTCCTGGTCACCAGCGGCCATGGTCAATCGGTCTCTCTACTGCTCTTGTGTCTAGGGCATTATTTAGGTCCGGTGGGGTGTCCTTACGAAGTCCACTCACAGCTCGCAATACACGTGTCTCCGAGTCGCATTGTCTATTGGTATATCCACTTGTCCCCTTTCCTCCAATAAATGTAGGCCGTTACAAGCCCACGTCGCTCTGATGAGCGACATACAACTACAACGGCGATCCCGCAGTACCGTTAGATGAAGCGCAGTTCTAGGAGATGTGGCTACAGACCTAGATTTATTTCTATGAGTGACCTACTATCGACTATGGGCCTCCGCCATAGCATACCGTTCCAACACACGCGTATCCTTCAATACATATGGACCTCGCCACACGTATCGCTGTCCCATGGGAGCGAGCTCTACCTCCGTCATCCTCTAGTGCTAGAACTGATTGTCGTGCGTTGACCGACTTCCCATCTCTACAGTTGCTACTCGCTAATCACCTATCTTCGATCTCCTTCTATCTTAGGTATTGCATTTGCCAAAGCAACGTTAGTAATCTAACGAAAACTTCAGCCGTGTTCTGGCAGTCCGTTGAATTAGACTAAGGTGCTATAAGCTGTGCTATCCTCATGTTGTTTTTGCCCTACACAGGGAAGCCAAAGACAGTGAGGACCGTGACTATCAACTGCACCAAATCCTAATTGTTTTTAGTCTGAACAATCACCCTAATCCCAATGGTACAGCGACGGCATTCCTGAGAGTGTCCGCTGATCAGCATCCTAATGCCGTCAGCTTAATAGCATTAACTTATCTCCAGGACAAGAAGGTCGTTGGCACAGCTGGCGCACTCTCTCAAGCTGTCGAGGCAAGAGGACAGTTGTGCTCTTACCACCCCGCCATCGAAGGCCCAAGCAAACACGGTCATATCGCTCTCAATGGTGATCATGTTTACCACTTCGCCAGATGGGATCCAAGATAGGGATAGCCCACTGTCCCAGAGGTTGTCGGGAATAACCATAGTCTGCGCGGCCGCGTAACGTGCTAGTAATACTAAGAATGATGAACGAAAGGTGGGTTGACGGCTGTATGAGGCCAAACAGGGTTCCATCTGCAGCCACTTCAGCGTCTGAAAAACAGTCCAAATTGGCCAGGATTGACCCACCTTTGATATTGGGACCACGCATACCCTTAGTTCTTAGGGTGCATGGTTCCAAGGTGGCGTATGCCTCGTTGATTTGGGCTGTAGCATGGACTGATTCAGACCGATGGTGCAATCATGCAAGGCGCGGCTTTTTAGGTGCGCAGGGTTAATGCCCGGATTGCGCCACACGAGTCGTCACCCGGCACCCGTGTGGTAGTATCAATATTAGTTTGGGAGGAGCATCTGGTTTTGCGAGCTAGTGGTGCGTCCTTGTCCCTGGCAACTCAATCGTACCTTCGCGTTAATCCGCCCACTGGCACCTAAAATGTGCTGTGCTCAAGGCAGACTCGAAGCGGACGAGTTGGTAGGTGAAGAAACAGCCGGGGCGTGAGTGCCAGGCGTTCGCAGGTTCCACTGGGGTCGGATTCAATGTGATTAAGAACCGCCGGTTATTGGACTACAATCACCACTTTCTCACGTGATTCAGCGACATTGGGGATGTTCAACATATTTCTGTCCGAGAATCCACCTTCCATACCCCTTATTGCGCCATTAAACTTGGTTGACAGGGGCAGCTGTGCATTTGCGGCGCGATGTTTAGGGACTCAATCATGACAGGTATATTTGACCGAGCGAGATTATTCGGCTGATGAAACTGTTTTCTATCAATTCAAACTTTCAACACCTTGACACTCCGACCGTTTGCGATGGCAATCCACTCTCCTGAAGCTGTCATCTCGCCATTCACGAGATGCATGCTGCTCATATGAGGCGACCATGTGAGGTTATTGATTTCTGATGGCGCTGTGTACGCCATGATGGGCTCCGTCACCGCCCGTGTGACTGCTTGACCCGATTCAGGGTGTGGCGAACCAGAGAGAGCAGGCGAGCGCACTTGTTGCCTCGGAGACATGGCCGATGGGGACAGGTCCCAGAGGAGAAGTTGATGGTCGTCGCCTGTGACGAGATTTGTCCAGACATGTAAGTATACTTCCTGTTATAAATTTCAGGCAAGGGATACGTACCTGCGCTAGCCAGCGTGCCACCCTCTGACGTTCCCCACCCGATAGCTTGAACGGGCGCACGGTGCCCTTTCAACTCTGACACGGGCTTGCCAGGTATCCGCATATCAAGAACTTGGACATCACACGAGTCGGCGTGGAAAGTTGCGATATAGTTCGGATCAATGGGGTTGAACGATATGCGGAGCAAAGGCGCTGTCATTGGGCGGCTGTTCTGATTTGTCGCTGCCGTGTGGTTGGCGGGCACCTTCGGACTGGGCGCTTCATACAGAATCGTAGAATGTTCGAGGCTTCGTAGATCGAAGGAACGAAGACTTCCATCTGCGCCGACGGAGACAAAGCTGTCGATAGACCCAGGGACCCAGGCGACGTCGAAGACCTCGCGATCATGTGCGATGAGCTGTGTGACGGCACTGTTGGCGGATATGTCCCACACTGTACATGTGGTGTCAATGGAAGATGTCACGACCAGTGATGGTGACATGTTGTTCCAGGAGAAGCTGGTCAAGGGCGCGGATGTTGGAGTTGGGTTCTTTGCCTAAAGGCTCAGGATGATCAGTGAATTCTAATACAAGAAGCCGCGGCGTTAATTAAACTTACACTAGACAGAGCAATCTTCTGGCTCAGCCTATAAGGCGCTTGCTGGCTTCTGCCAACGTAACTTGACGGCTTGACATCTGCTTCACCGCCGTACTCCCATATCCTCAATGCATCCCCGGTACTCGTAAGAAGTTCAAAGTTTGGCCCTCTCCATCCCTCGCTCAGCGCAGACGCCGGCTCCCAAGCGATCTTGGTGATTGGATAACCATGCATGGTCTCGGCCAAGACGACGAAATCCGACTGCGGCGGCGCTCCTTGGTAGGCATCCGCATACCCTTGCTCATCCATTCCGTTATCTATCAAGGAGCTCTCATCTGCGAGACCGACAATAGATATCCTGTTTCTGTAGTCATCGGTGAAGGATCCAAGTGCTAGTCGAAAGCCCGATCGAATGCGCTGCTGGCCTGGACCTGACGTCCTGCACCAATCGAGTGCATAGACTGGCCCTAAAAATCTTGAGCCAGTGAGTTCACGACCAACTAAGGATTGACAGACAGCTTACAAGGCGCTTCGTAGTGTAATGCCGTGCTGAGCATTTAGTTACAGACCGACCCTTGTACAAAGGTCACCAAACGAGAGTAACTTCAACACCCTGACCAAATGTACCCAACCCCGTTGACCCAGGATTCGCCTAAAGCTAACCAATCCAGACGAAACGAAAGGTACAACGCCCATGGCTTCCCTAGTATGGTGTACAGCAACGGTTGCACGCAGTGGCCACCGTTAGCCTGAGCTGGAGACTACAGTGACCCATGTGTCTACACCCCCGCCAGGCCAGAGATTTACCGGCCATTCCTTAGGCTGCGCAATGATACCGGGAATATCTCACTTAGTGATATCTCACGTCAGATGTACTTCTCAACTTCTTGACTCTCTGCCGCACCTCTGCCGTTGTTGTGAGCGACTCATTAGTGGAGTGAACACAAAGATGCCAAGACATGTCAAGATCGCCCAGCACCGCGATATTGTCGCACATACTCGTGGCAGGTGCTCAGGCCCTCGAACTGTATACTCCTTCTTGGGCGACGCGTGAGAACCGATACAAGGTGCGGCTGGTTATCGGCATCATCGCACGCGGTGCAATCGTGAATTCTTTGGACGTGGGCTCGTCCCCTTGCTAATTCCTTGGAGTGGTCGTGCCATACCTGTCAAATATCTTCTTCTGGTTGATCTCCTGATGCATTTTCATCTCTGGAAAGATAGTTTAGAGCAGCCTGAAGAACCGGTATTCATCCCCTGTTCGATATAAAATGAGATTGGAATAGCCCTCTCTTCCTCGCAACAGCAATCCAACTACCTCTCATCCTTATATCTCGGTATAAATAACAATGCTCGCACACCTCGTTGCCCTTGCATCAGTCGCCACTGTAGCATTTGCTGCCCAAGCTACTACCACGGTACGCGATATCATAACGACGCGTTGCTTGCTCTATTGACTGTCTATTTCACTGTTCTAATAGAACTATAACGATGTAAAACGCTCTCACCAGGATGTAGCTATTGGAGACTGATGCTGTTTTTGTTATTCCCTAGGGGACCCTTGGAGCTTGCGGATGTGGGACGACCTTCAATTCGCTGAGTGGCGTATATACAGCTGCCGGATCGCCGTCAATCTTTGGCAGTGGGACATGGTGCGGTTCAGGTTGTGGAAAGTGCTACACCCTCTCAAGCACTGGCGTTTCGCCTCCTGGACAAGGCACTGGGAGCAAGACCCCTTCTTCCATACTGGTGGTCGTCACTAACCTATGCCCAAACGCGGTAAGCCATCAAGTAATCCGGATTTCGATCGATCAATTGATCTTCGCGTGCTTGTTGACCAGGGGAACGCTAACTGGTGCCCGGTCGCTGGCTCAGTGAATGCATAGTGCGTCATTCCTCGCCCTCTTATAATCGAGTTGTTAAAATGCCTGCGGTTATAGCGGATACTCTGCTCATTTCGATATCAACTCTGGAAGCGGAAACGGAGGATTCGGTTCCCTTGGATGGAGTAAGTGATGCGATAACATCTCTGCAATGCCCTCTAACGCCACTTTCCTCGCATACTATAGATAACCCCATTGTCACGTATAATGCTGTTGCTTGTCCGACCTCTGTCTCGTCTCTCTACACCAAAGCAAAGTGCCAATGTGCAGCATGAATCTCTAGCTGCGGCGGAATCTAGCAGACGCTCAGAGTGTAGTCAACCTAGATCTTCGCATGTGTAGACGCGCACTTCAGCATGTCTTGTACCTACTTATATTTCTGGACATCGTTACAATGCAACTCGAGGACTTCTGGTCCGACTACCAATGTAACCTCAGTATCGGCTTTTGCGGCGCGGCGACGCAGGAGTTAAGTATAATTGTTGAAGCGTGAGATCCTTTTAGAGTCGTTCATGAGCGATAATCCAAGAGTCATCTCAAGTACATTCGTGCTCACAACATGGGCCATCAGAGAGCTACCTGACCAATCCTGAGAGTCCTGGTCAGCCAAACAGGGCGAATCTGGTCGGAGATCGGTCGGAATATGATACGAGAACGTGAGATGCCGAACCCAGTGGTTTGCAAAGTATGGAGAGCTGTGAGAGGTCACACAAGCGACCGCGAGTAGGCGGATCACATCGTGGCAGAATTTGCCAAACGGTCAAACCCACAGGTACAATATGACGCCTTGACAGTTCAAGTACATTGTACACCTAATGCGAAATGAAGCTAGTTTGTCAATCTTCGTCGGATCGATGTGTCAAAGCGCGCCTGGATTGATCAGAGTAGATGCACAGTCCTCGGGGCTTCAGTCGAAGGGCTTCGTGTTTCATATCGGGTCGCTCGCGCTATCTCCTAAAGTGACTGACTATCAAAAACCAACTAATAAACTAATAAAAACATAAGAACATGAAGAGCTGTGCTTCGCGTGGATGTAGGTTAGTACATCGATGCTGCTGAGGCTGCATACCTGTGAGTCAGTGGCTGACATATCACGAAACCCCTTGATCGTCCCAGTGATTCAAACGGTGTAGGCTCGGCCATCATGATAGTGAGCGGACAGTGATCTTATCGCAGGAAACGCAACGACTTTGAATGCACGAGGCTGCCGTTGTCAATAGCAACAGTTAGACCAGTCGTGTTGTGGGATGCCCCAATTTGACGAGACCTTTAGCTTCAGTGCGGTTTCTTTGCGCGACGCAAACTAGACCGTTGAGAGTCTGCCATTTTCGATTATTGGGGGCGTCTCAAAAACAAACAGAAACCCGTCGAGTCGAACATTTGTGTTTGTTAACCGGTGGCCCCGCGTCCCATTTCCTTTCATTGTTGACCACTATCTCTCTCAATCTCCTCCCTTGCCCAATGGCCCCGTCCTCACCGTCCAAAGATGTTGTCACCTGCTCAAACCTCAACCCGCGAACCACCAAGCTCGAATTCTTTGGAGTACCAGGTAATAACATCTCGACCTAGTCGCGTCGTCCATTGCGCTCAACGACTGACCAAACTATATAATGCCAATAGGCACACTCCTTTTGGTAACCATACTCCCTCCCGTTCTCTATGGATTGTACTTCAGTTGTTCGGAGGAGCTCGGAGGGTGCCCTCCAAATCTCTACTATCTGGTCGTCTACATCCGCCAGCGGTTCTCGAACTATGATGGCTGGATGAGCATCTGTGACTCGGAAGCTGCAGCAGTCTTCGCAGGATGGCTGATCTACTGCCTTGTGTGCTGGCGCATCCTGCCCGGTGATTGGGTTGAAGGCCAGAAGATCAGGAATGGTACGGTCCAGAAATATAAAATCAATGGTATGATTTTTCTCTCCCGAGTCGTCGTACGAGGTACTTTTATTGATCGCGCGATTTATTGAACTGCGGAATAAATTAGCCCTGCCTACACTATTGTTCACCTTGGGTCTCGTCTTTGGATGGATCTATAACTTCGGCCCCAGTTCCTTCACCTTCCTGTACGATCATTACTTGGGCTTCATCACCACTACCACGATCTTCTCCTATGTCGTCGCTTTCCTTTTGTATATCGGGTCGTTTGGTCCTAACAAAGTTCTCGCTCTCGCCGGAAACTCTGGGTATCGGATTCACGATGTGAGTTATTTATCCTCAGTGCAAAGGCATTCATCCCCCTGATATAGTGTTTCTACTCTTTGCAACCCAGTTCTGGATTGGCCGAGAGCTGAACCCAACTCTTGGCTCCCTGGACTTCAAAGTCTGGTCGGAACTCCGTCCAGGGATGATCGGTTGGGTCCTCATCAACATCAGCTGTGCTTGCGAGCAAGCTGTCCGTCGTGGTGGAAGTATCACCGACTCTATGGCTCTCGTCCTGCTCTTCCAAGGCATCTATGTCTTCGATGCTCTGTACAACGAGGTACGCTTGTTTTATTCGAAGTCGCCCACGTCGATTTGATGTCTGACAGTTTCGGTATCTCCATTTTATTGTTCAAAAAAGGTCTCGGTTCTGACGACGATGGACGTGACGACCGACGGATTTGGCCTCATGCTGGTGTTTGGTGACTACGCATGGGTTCCTCTGACTTACTCTCTACAGGCTCGATTCCTCGCGTTCAACCCAGTCGAGCTTGGATGGGGATGGGTCGCTGTCATCCTCGCCATGAACCTACTGGGATATTATGTCTTCCGCTCAAGCAACGCGGAGAAGAACGACTTCAGGAATGGCAAAAATCCGAAAGGTATGGCCTAATTGATTGAAAGCATATGACATCTACTTTGAAGCTGACATCGTATGGATACGCCCCAGGCTTGTCTTTCATGGAGACAAAGCGCGGTACCAAGCTCTTGACATCTGGATGGTGGGGGATGTCCAGGCACCCTAACTACATGTAAGCGACGAAAACACAGTCGGAACGTGATTTTCCGTTGTTTTGGTTTCCTGACGACTCGGGCTTTTTCTTCAGGGGTGATTTGATCATGGGCTTCTCGTGGTGCATGCCAACCGGCTTCACTACCCCAGTGACATACTTCTACTTTATCTACTTCTGCATTTTGTTGGCTCATAGGCAGCGTCGAGATGATGAGGCTTGCGAGAAGAAGTAAGTCTTTAAGCTACCGATTCGCTCCGAATGAAATCGTTCTGACAACGCACCCCTTCTTTTCTTCTGCAGGTATGGCGATGATTGGACCGAATATAAGAAACTAGTTCCGTATCGTATCTTCCCCGGAATCTACTGATTTCGTGGTTCGGCGCTGCGTATTGTATTTCACCATCACATATGCACATTCGACTGTTGCGTTGTCGCTCCTGTAGTCATTTATACCCAAGGAGTCAAACCCGCATTTATGTATGATGACTGAGGGTATTGCTGCACCGCGCAATATAATGTCCACCACTTAGCCCGCCTCGGTGAAAGCGTCACATCGCCTCATGGAATCATAAGGAATATGTGGAGCTAGGAAAGCTAAACCGAGCCTAATCGCGTGACGCAGGTTGGTTATCAAACTCCGCAAGCCCGCCGCCAACGCCTCGATTAGTCTTATAGGTCCCTTCTCTGCGCTGCTTTCTCCCACAACCAACACATTTCAAGGTCCTATCCAAGCAGTAGTTGCTCTCCTTTGCTACTCCTTTTAATCCAACCACCGGCAGCTCGACCGTCTACCAAGGATGCTACCCTTTCAACGCAAGAAGGTTGATATCAGTGTCAGTCTAGCTATCAATCTCGCGGGCTGAGGGTCACCGTGTCCTCGTCGTCCCGAACCACCACTGATCTTTTTTGATGCCTACCTTTTCGTATACAGGCCATGACGCCGGAGGAGCAGAAGTTGTTCCGTCTTTATGGAAAGCTCCCTACCCATAAGAACGTACTCAGCAAGGTCGCCACGGTAAGTCATTGAAACCAACGTAACGTTCGCGTTCACTCGCCGAACCCTGAAGAAGGAGGGGCGAGGTGATCATCGATGCTGCCTGTGAATGCTAACGTCTTTCAAATACTCGACCTGCAGGAAAGGAAGTACTTTGATTCGGGTGATTATGCCTTGTCGAAAGCCGGTGTGACGCCGGGGAACGCGGTCGGAACGGCCATCCCAAGCCCAGAGAAGTGAGTGTGTCGCCTATCCATCTCACTTTGCTGGTGGGGGACCCAAAGCTAATCTACTCTTGATCTATCTTGATTGTATTTTAGCATCCCACATGCGTCGCCCAATCCTGCACCAGCTCATACCCCCGGTTCCAACAAGGACACGCCCGGATCATTGTCCATCTCCCCTCCAAACACAACCGTCCTTATCCCACCTCCACACAACAGTCCACCGGCACAGAACTCCCCGATCAAGGAGAGCGTTACGGCAGGTTCTGATTGACTTTGAAGATACCTTGTGAGAAGAAGGGAGCGGCGAGTGCTTCGGAATCGCAGTGAAAACATGTCGTCAGGACGATTGACACCGGATCAAAGCGGGAGCCCATAATACCACCTAACGACGACCTGCTCTCCATCGATCGTGTCTCTTCCTTTCACCCAGTGGCAGCTTGATTATCCTTCTCCCATTCTCGTCTCGATAATTCGTCGCTGTATTGCTTACCTTGGCGTAGGTGTTTCAAGATGATTCCTCCCTCGCACCCACTTACTTTTCCTTGCCCTTCAACTTCTCCTCCCTCCACTCGTCTTGTCGGATTATCGATCCGTATGTACAGTATTAAAGACCGGATTATGGAATGTTGTGACACAATAGGTGACCGATGATCTAATCAGGAAAGAAGTTTGTTCAGACTCTACGCGGAAACTCAACATCCACTCCATCCATTCCCTCCGAAAGCGGCTACAACAGCAAGCTGACCCGTTACTATGTCTCGTATTGAACTGAACGCGCTTAAGATGAGCGATGGCTTTCGCCAAGCTACGAAATCCCGACAGACGATCCCATCAGCGCTCCTCTCCGCGTCAGAAGGGGATGACGACGATCATCTGGCGGAAGATAACGATGATGAAACCTCTGGAAACGAATCACCATCGAAGCGAAAATCGGCCTTGCGAAGGACCAACAGCAGCAAGAGCGCTGCCTCTTCATCCCAAAAACAACTGCGTGGATCTCCTCTCAAACGCAGTTTCTCTTCTCTCGCCTTGAACCCTTCTGCGAGCAGGAAAAATACTAGTACTGCCGGACGGGCGACCCGCCAAAGGAGGACAAGTCAAGGCGATGATGACGGTGGCGAACCTGAGGCTCCCACTCCAACTGCGACCCCAACAAAACCAAAACAGAGTCAGGCCATCCTGTTTGTGTCGGGTGACGCGCGGCCTAAAGCGACCCCTCGGAGAGCAGCGGGACAGAAGAGCGCTGCCAATACATCATTAAGAGCCAATGGCGCGGCGAGTGGGGGCAGGGGTAGGAACAAAGAGAAGGAAGATGGGGAGGAAGGGTTGGAGACGCCGACTCGACAGAGAACGCGCCACGTCGCTCCAAACGGGTCCTCGGTGAAGGGAGGACGTAATTCAGAGTACAAGCAAAATCGGTCTATTGCGGCCAACGATACTGAGGACGACGATCATCCTCAAGCTTCGGGATCACGAGCTCGCGCGATTCAACGACCCCAAAAGAAGGCAGTCACTTTGCAACTAGGCGAGGATGAGGAGGAAGAAGTTAGAGAAGGGGCTGATGATGTAGACGAAGAGGAGGAGGCGATAGATGGAGCAACTGACGATGAAAATCAGTCAACTGCGTCTTCAGAAGATCCAATATCCGGCCTGGCCAAGCGAAGCCCGTCAAAACAAAAGGCCAAGGCTGCAAGTCAATCGGTACTGGAGGTCCCAGGATTTATCACCCAGACTTCCTTCGACGTCTACTTCCAACAGACTTCCATCCCGGCACGCACATCTACTAGAATGTTTACATCGGAGCTACCCACCCTCAGCACACAAGAGTACTGGGATCGTCTCGCCGCATCGTCCTCGTCATCTGGCACTAAACACGAGGCTGAGTTGAAGCGATTGCGAGAATCGCATGTCAAGTTCTTTCCTAGGTACATGATGGAGCTCCAGGCGGGGTTCAACATCCTGTTCTATGGCTTTGGGTCGAAGCGGGAGACATTGAGCCAGTTTGCGCGACATTGTTGCGCTAAGAAGGGAGATGTCGTCGTCTTCAACGGGTATCGGCCAGGCGTTAGTGTCAAGGAGCTTCTCAATCAAATTGACACCTTGCGAGGTGATGACACCGCCGCTTCTATTACGACCTCGCTCTCTACCATCGAAATCCAAGCACAGCGGATATATAGCCACTATCTCCCACCCGCCTCGCCAAACTCGGACACACCAGCTGCTACCCGACCACTCTTCATTATTATCCACAATATCGAGTCGACTGGACTTCGCAACCAAAAATCCAAGGCCATCCTCGCCCTCCTCGCCTCTAACCCCCGCATCCACCTCATCGGATCAGTGGATCACATGAATGCGCCTTTAATATGGAGGCAATCCGAGGCCACAGGAAGAGGACACGATGCACCGCCACCTGCGGAATCAGGTCACGACGACACAACAACTGCTGAACGAGCCTTCACCTGGCTCTGGCATGACCTCACTACCTTCGAACACTACGACGTCGAGCTCCGTGCATCTGGAAAAGATCTCACTTCGCTCACTGTCTTAGGCTCCGGAAAGCCAAAGGTCAACGCCGCAGTCAGTGGAGCACTAGGGGGTCCAGCAGCCACAGCCGGTCCATTGACAGAAGCAGGTGCACATCAGGTGCTATCCAGTGTCACAGAAAGGTCTCGCAAGATTTTCTTCCTCCTCGCCAAACGTCAACTCGCCGACATCGATGCGGAGGCAGTGGTTGCCACTGATAGTCCGACTAAGAAGGCGAACGTGACAGGCCCACAAATGAGCCGACACGCGTTATCGTATGAGTCACTCTTCAGCTTGGCGAGAGAGAGCTTCATTGCAACGAGCGACCAGGCATTGCGTGGGCTGCTGCAGGAGTTCAAAGATCATGGCATGGTGATGATGGGGGCGTCCAACACTGCAGGTGGCGAGATGATATGGATCCCGGTGGCTCGAAATGTACTGGAAAAGCTTGTCGATTCCATGAGCGACGAGCACGCGTGAGTTTGGAAATCACGGACGTGATTTCAAGATGTACGAAATAGTTTGCTACAATAGAAAAATGATGGTCTGGGGGTGGGCCTGCGAATTTGCAGAACGACTACAGACAGACAGCTACATACATACAGAGAGGGGATCGGCGTACAAAACAATGATGTTTATATAAGAGCATATGCGCGGGTCGCTGGAGAGTCTATAATAGATCAAAAACAGAAGTCGTAAGCAACCAGTACTCATGAAGTCGTTACTTGTTTGCCCATTCAGCCACCTAGACAATTATAGGAGTCAGAGCGATGTTACAGTAGTACTACGGGCTAGTCCTCGTACCCAGGAGAAACCTTGAAACTCGGCTTGATCTTGTGATGACAACTGCCCATGTACTGGAGTCAGCGTAGGCTGCTCTCGAGTAAACTCCGAGTCGAAGTTGCTGGTATCGGCAGCAGAAGTCTGTGAAGATAAATGTCAATTTTATCCGGCTAGGATTATGTATGAGTATCTTCTGACGATTGTTGGATAGTACGGCGGGGGTATCCGCTTGTTCAAGACATCATCCCAGTTCACATCCTTGAAGAATGGATGTCGCTTGATATCTTCGGCATCTGCTTTCCCAGCTCCCAGACGTCTCGTCGGGTCCCTGGTGAGCAACTAGAACCCGAGAAAGCATCTTTAGTTTGGGAAGCTCTCGGGAATGCATAAGGGCGGCGTACTTTCTGTAACACAGAGACAGCATCTCTTGGCATGGTTATGGGGTATAACGGCTCGTCTTCAAGAATGGCATCGAATATCTCATCTTCGTCATCGCCGCGGAAAGGAGACTGGCCGAGGAGCATCTCATAAACCAAGACACCGAACGCCCACCAATCAACTGCGCGACCATACTTCTGTTCGAGTAGGATCTAAAACAAAAGCAGGATGAGACTTGGAATCAGATTGCAGAGCGATGGACGGACCTCCGGCGCCATGAACTCTGGTGTGCCACAGAATGTTCCGGTGGTATTCCCGAACCACATTTCTTCTTTGCACAGACCGTAATCAGCCACTTTCACGTGGCCGTCTAGGGTGAGAAGGATGTTGTCGAGCTTCAAGTCACTGATTTCAACGAGATTAGTTTATCATGATCCGTTGTAAAATAAAGGAGCTGATGGTTACCGATATATAATCCCGTTCGCGTGGAAGTACTCTAACGCCAACAGCACCTCGCACGCGTAAAACTTGGCTTGTCGCAGCGAGAACTGCTTCCTCTGAATATGTAACATCAGATCACCGCCACTGACGTACTCCATGACGAAGTATACGCGAGTCTCAGTCTGGAAGCACGAATGAAGCCCCAAAAGGAAGGGATGACGTTCCCGTGCAGCTGCAAGGAAGACACGCTTCTCCGAGCGAGTGCTGCGTAAGGGGGCACAGTAAGAGCCACGTTCGTCAGTTTAGACCGCCACCAAGCACTTACCTTTCCACCTCGTCGTTGTCGATGATGAACTCCTTCTTCAACACTTTAATGGCGTACAGCCCATTCGACTTCTTCTCCTCCGCCAACATGACCTTTCCGAAGTTACCCTTGCCAAGCACAGCCAAGAAGTTGAAGTCATCCAGCCCAACCTTTCTCCGTGGCCTGCGTTGCGCCGGCTGCTGTACAGGTGCAGCCGGTAATTGGGTAGGGGACGTGGTAAAGGGTGCGGCATCCTGAGGGCCGGCAACCGATGTCGGCCGCCCAGAAGGCTGAGTATCGATATATGACGTCCGATCTGCGGTCGGGTAGATTTTGGGCGGCGGAGGTGGAGGGGCAACTCCTCCCGGCATAGGGCGAGGCTAATTATCGACATAGAGGTAACCATGAGTATCTTTAGGTACTAGGGGAGAGGCGTCCAGAGCTTACCCCAGAGCCATAGCTGTCCCGGCGGTCGCTTGATGATATAACGGGAGAGACCACTGGGTCGGGGTATATTGGAGGCGGAGGTCTCCTGCTCGTGGTAAACCCTCCTGGAAGTGGCTGCTGTTGCTGACCGCTTAGCCGTTGATCCCTCATTTCCTGTTCCCGTTGATCCCTCGCCATTGCTTCCCGCTGTTGTTGGGTCATTGGAAGCCGCTGCTGCTCAGGGACACCACTGTATCGATTACTTCGATCTGGCTCCTCGAACCGACCGCCTGCGCCCGCGGGACCACCATACGGTGGAGGTCCACGAGGTGGCTCCTCTGGAGGCCTAGAGGGTACCGGCGTTGCGTAGGGGTCTGTCCGGATGTCCATACTGCCCATCCCCGTGTTGATTTGCTCAAGGATGGGTGGCGCTGCAGGTAGAGCCCCCTGTTGCCCATAATCGGGCCTTTTCGTCGGTGAGGAGACCTTCGGTGTCTGTGGCTTTTGGTTCTTTTGCTGCACCTTGATGGCGTGGATCTTGGCGAGCAATTCATTAGCAGCAACCATGGACATGCCGCAGAAGTCAGGAACTAGGTGTGTGCAATCGGCGTGACATGTGATATCGCACTCTAAAGGAAGTTGGAATGAGCAAATCGTAGAAGCAATGCCATGCGTTCAACATCCATGAAGCCAATGAACTTACCAGTACATTGTTTGGCATTCTTACGGCCAAACTTTAGGATGGAGCCACAATGGCAACACCAGGTCGCCTTCATGTTCGTAATGGTCTCGAAGCGATGAGGAATACGATGATTAATCTTGTCTTCGTCCTTCTCCTAATTGAACAAAGGGTAATTCGTTAACGGCAATCTTAGAATTTGAGAGACTGATCCTCCGTACCGTTTCGGCATTGGATTTACTGATACATTTGGTGACAACCTTCGGGAAGCATTCCTTGTGGCATAGATAGCGACAGTCATCGCACTGATACCCAGATCCCTTGAGGAGGAACTCGGCGCAGTACGCGCACTTCATAATTTGATAGAACTGGTGCGCGATGAATTTGTGCCCGTTCATCTCGTGAACTTCTTCTTTGCGCTTCTTGACTGCGCCTTGCCGACCGAGACCAGCGTCGACAGGCCGTCTTCGTGCATTTTCCTTTACTAAAAGTAAATGGTATGTTGGCATTCAAAGGGGTGGCGAATATTACAATGGAGAGTCACTTACCGAAGTCAAGCTGTAACAAAACTGCTCCAACGGGTTCCACGGCGAACCACGCCTTGATGCCCTCCGAAGCACCACCCGCTCCTGGGGCTCCGCCGCCAGGTTGCATGCCTTGCGGCATCAATGGAGAGTTCATGTCGCCGTTTGGTGACGTTGCTGCTGTCTGGCCTGCAGGCATGGCACCAGCTGTTGCCCAGCCAACTCCCGCGGTTTCGTTGACCCTCTGTTTTCGCAGTGCTTCAACCAGATCACTGATTTTGATCCAAAGGAAGCCGATGGGCACAGGCTGTTCGCCGACCTGCTTATCGTACAGCCCGATCTCCACCTCGTTGGCCTTGTCAACGGAGATCTCGAAACGCTCGTTCCAGCGGTCAGTACGTGACGGATGGGAGGTAGCTCGAGTGTTGCCTTCTATCCGAAAAAGGACGGTAGTCTCGGTGCCAGCTTTGGACGAACGTTTGAAAACGCTAACTGGGGCGTGCTCGAGGTCTCGCGCTTCCAGGATACTAATCTCAACAGTGCCAGTCACGGGTTTCCGCATGTTCTCTGGACGTCCTGACTCATCGTTCACGGGACTGTCTGTTGATCAGAGCGATTAGAAAGGTCGCGCGCATGCGAGACAAGTTCTAAGGAGCGTACCATCTCCATCTTCTTCTAGGACGTGCAAATTCCTATACTTCTTTAACGCGACCTGGAGTAGCTGTATCTTCTTATTGCTCTCCCATTGCTTGAGCTTCGTATCCTGGAGAATCTTTTTGTCGCCGTCGGTCTGGTACAGTTTGAGCATGCTGTCGGTGGCTTTCTTATACTGTTGCTCTACAGTGAGCTTAAATTCGAGTTGGTGATACATTCGAGAGATTTTCGCGGTGTTGTAGGGCGTGTCGGCTTTGAGAAGATCTACGTGCAACCACCGATAGTGAATGAGACCGGTGCTCCCCGAGAGCGAATAAGCAATGCTTATGCATACCGAGATTGGTATATGGTTTTGGTCGGGGTGCGCCGTCATTGGCCGGTGGAGAGTAGCCAGGCGCGCTCTGACCTCCTGGCGGATTACCATAGGGATCTGGGCCTACGCATAACAAATAGAGCATCAAAAATAGCACGGAAGCTGGACGAGACCAGGTCCAGCGTACTCACGCGCTCCTCGCCCATCGTTGCCAGCTGGCCCGTATCGCCCTGCTCCCCCAGGAGACCGACTATCTCCTCCGCTCGATCCACCACCACTTGTCGGCGACATCATACCCCCGCTATCCCTCCTCTCTATTTGAATTTTCTTCCCCTGCAGCTGTTGTAGCGTGTCTTGGAAGTATGATATCGATTCCTCGGCTTCTCGAATCTTGCGATCTAGTGTACGGATGACGTCCTGGTTGCCCGTAGCTTGTCGCATTCGCTCTGAGGCTTGTATGACGCCGCGTTCGGCTTGCATCCTCTTGTATACATCTTGGATCTTCTGTTCGATGTCTTGCGAAGACTGGGCGTGCGGTGGTGATCATTCAGGGTTTTGTGAAGGAATGAATCAGACGGCTGGATAAGATACGCTTTGTCTGCGCTTATCAGCACTCACCATGATGGGGAATCCGTTGACTGTGGATGGAAGTGAGCCGAGGGCCAATTGCTAGATTGGGTAGGATTGAGACGCCCTTGAGGCGGATAGGATTTGAAGTCCTTGGCTCCCAGTCAACCTCGCAATCAAGCGAGGATCTGTGTTCACCGCCCACGGTTGATGCGTAGACATCCTAAGGGTCTTTCGCCCCCTCTCCCGAGCATTGCGTAGTATAAGCACAGCTTTCGTGAGTCAAATGGGCAATTATTTTAAGATGTCGAACGTCACCGAATGACAAACGCTGTTCGGTGGGTTATTGGCACCGCTGGAACCCACCACTTCTTGGCTTCTTTGACACTGAACCTGAACCTGAACAAAAATACAATAATGAACACATCGGTTACTATTTACACCGCTCCTTCTACTAGGTTCAATGAACCGCTCATCTTCAAAGATGTCTTACAGTGTCTGTCACAGGCGCGCATTTGCTGCAGAATCTTATCTTGTGCGTGAGGCATAATCGCTCTGATGTTACTATATTAATGATTAATTTTCGATTCATAGAGACAAGATTGTTGACATCGACGCCGCGGCGAGCAAGGAAGTATTCAGGTCCGAGTGAACAAACCCGTTGGCAAAGCGAGCGCCACCGATGTTCCCGCATTTCGACGCCGGCACGGCCATCAAGGTGTACTTGCAGAAAATGGGCCTTGGGTTCTGTTGTAGGGGGAGCCATCATAACCTGCACCCTTGGGATGGATCTAGGACATGGCCAGCTAATGAGAATGGCGGCATGGGTCTGAGTGAATGGTACCTTGATTTCAGGTGGGTATCATCTTTCTGTCCCTACAGTTCTTGACTAGTTGGGCTCGTGACGCCCCTGCTAAGCATCAGCATCGTTCTAATCACCCCATGGATAAACCAGATTTTGGGTTTAGAACGGACCACCCGCTTGGAAGCGTTTGAGGAGTTCGAGGCATTACCTCAGAACCTTACGACGACGGTGATGGGCATTATCGCCCCCCTGCAAGACTAGGCCATCGTTCGTCACGGCAACACTAAAAAGTAAATCCAAAACCTTTTGCTTTTTGCCCTTTCAGAAACTTCCTTGCCGTCAGGGGTCAGGCCGTAACTGAGGGCGACATTTCTTCCTCACCTCGAACTCCGCCAACCTCAGAAGCACTACCTTATAGCATATCTGGCGAATCTCATTCGGTCTCCCTTAAAGTCAATACCCAAGATCATCTCTCACGCGATGTCCATTGCTGTGGCTAAGCCTAGGATGCTTCGCCATCTTCTTTTGCCATCTATCTTCCCGACTTTCGTTATCATATCCTACCATCTTATAATTACTGCTGTACAAAGTTCTGGCATACAGGTAGAGGTCAGGAAAGTCTCGACTATAAGAGAAGGACGAACCAGTGACTATGCTGCACTGGTTGCTCCAATTGCAACCCGGTGCGCGCCGATCACAAGTCAAGGAATGGCTCCCATGAAGAGCAACATTACAATCAATATCCGGTGCTTAATGAACACCGGTTTTTCGTATTAAGCAGTAGGAACGTACAGAGAGCGGGAGGGGATCCGGGACAGATGTAACGAACGAGAGAGAGAGACAGCGAAAAGGAGGAGAAAAGATACAGCAACAACCCTAGGGTCCAGAAGTAACGACAGCGGCAGATGAGCTATTATAGTGTACATCTCGGAATAGAGATTAGTAGAAAAGATTACATGAGATATAACGCGAGAGCAGAGATCCAGGCCCTGCCTGTTGCGTGGGTACGATAAGTCGGTCCAATTTTTTTTTCAATAGGGATAGAAGTTGGCGAGTGCACCAGTGAGAGACGATTGAGATGTCATCCGATGCACTCGAGCTTGATCATGACCTCCGGCTGCGGCGTAGTATTCCCCTTGGTAGGATCCGTCCATGCCACCGTTCTGACCTCCCATATTCGCCGGGTTCTGGAATACCATACTCTTATCGTCAACTTCATAGCTGTTGCCCAGGCCGACCTGACCATCCACGGCCATCGCGTCTGGCGACGGCGTCGTCGTAGCCATCATCCCCCCTTGATCTGTTGGGGACTGTGCATGACTGAGGTGATACTGACTCCCATTATTGTGATTGACGGGATGATTGCCATGGAAGCTTGCGACGCTGACGCTCGGCGATTGGTGATGATTGAAGTTGGTCACGCTGACACTTGGAGATTGCGACAGAGTGTTTTGGAAGTGATGAGACGATGCGCTCGCGTTGAGGTTGCCATTCCCATACGGATGATTGCTCCCATTGGTATTGAAGTTACCCATGGGCTGGTTCTGATGCGAGTGGAAACTTGCGACGCTGGCGTTGGGGCTGAGGTCGTTGTACGGCATGTGTGAGCTGATCGCCGAAGGCCGACGGAAGGAGAAGCTGCTGTCCACGGCATCCCGGTTTCGGTACTCGAAGCTGTTGTCGGCGCTAGGAGCATATGCGTTGCCGTTGGCTGGGTTCGCGAACGAGAAGCTGCTATCGACCGAGTACACGGATTCGCCGCGGTGATGGGAACCGCCGTCGGAACGCAGAGATGTGGCGTACGAAGGGAAGGAATCCTCTGTCGGCTCGGCAACCTCCGGAATGGAGGGTTCGATCATCTCACTAACAGCCTTCGGGTTGTAGTCGAGAGCCTAGGAGATAGGGTTTTCCGGACGCACCGTCAGACGCCGGATTACCCCACATGGCTAAATCGGTAGATACTCACCATCTTATCGATAATAGCATGCAACGCCTCGGGAAGGAACTCCCACCTGAACGCCTTCAAATCCCGAACGTTCCTCCTTGGCATCGGCACGGGGAAACTCATGAGGAGATCAAAGAACTCTTCATGGTAGGGCTTACTTTTGGAGATGGTGTCATGCTCGATGTGGTGCACGTTCCTTCTGATTCGATTCTTCTCGTCGATGTTGCACACGGTACCGATGATGCCTTCGAGCAGCCGGATGAGGTCGAAGGAAGTGATGTAGCACTTGTCCACGTCCTCGCGGTAGATGCAAGACACTACGACTCGGCTGTCGTCGTACTCCTCTGGCTTGATGGAACAGAAGTGGACGTTGACGACGTTTCCCTCGGTATGTCGCCAGAACTGCACGAGACGCCGACGGCAAGCGAGCTCTTCGGCACTCCTAAAAGGGGCAGACGGTCAGATGATCTCGCGCTAGTAGAGGTAGAACTAAGGGATGGATATCCCACCAGCCAGAGGACATCGATCGGACATCACCATGGATGTTCAAAACCACGGCCAGCGCTGTCGCCTCCCTTTCCATGGGGATCTCCGTACGTCTGACTATCCGATACGCATCGGGATGGCCTCCGAGACTTCGCACCTTGGGAACCTGCTGTGTCGGCGGGCTTGAGGAAGGTGCATGATGCGATAGGACGGGAGCCGACGCGGCCGCGGCAGAAGCCAAAGTAGCCGACAAAGAGGAAGGTTTGAAAGGTTGTGTCGAGGATCGATGCAGGTGTGACGGTTGCTGCATATCGAACGACCTATGGCGGCGTGACAGGATGCTCGGGTTCGCAACATCGAGGGGCATCGCTCCTGTAAAGACCGCATTCTCGGGTCAGGTCATGATACAAAGCATGTTTCAAGACTATCATACGTACCCTGTTCGTAAAAAGTGAAAGTACCAAATTGTACGGCGTCAATGACACCATCTCCTTCCAAGGCCTCGATTGACAGCTTATGTTGAGATGGACTGCCATGGCTTGCCATATCCGGTATATCAGCCCTCAGCTGCCAATGCCCTTTTTTATGACCATGGGCCACAAGCGTCCTTAGGCCAATCCCGCCAAAAACCACTCTCAGACCAATGACACGACCCGGCAACTGCCTGAATCCAATGTTGACGGTAATGCGGGCGCTCGCTTCTCCCTTGTAAGGGGTGAATTGAAAGACAGTAACGATGCCATGGAGAGATTGTACAGGAAGCGAGATCTCGTTGTTGGGGTTCCCACCGCCGTTGCCGTTTGTGTTTGCACCGTTGGGAGACCAAAACTCGTGGCCCCCTGGTGAATTGAGATCCGGAGAATTAAGCGATTGGGTGGACATGTTCGGTTCGTAGTTGGAACTATCAGCCGAGGAGAAAGACGCGATGCTGGTGTTTCTGTAGGTGTTATACATTGCCTAAGAGACAAGCGCCACGTTAATACGGGGCGGGGGAGAGACATTGTCGCAAAAAAAGAAGCGCTGTGGGCTTACCACAGATCAGAGGCCACGAGGCTTTATGGTTGAATAAAGAGTCTCGCAAGTACACAGGGGAGGGAATTGGTAGACAAAGTGGGCCCGATATGCGTGGAATGGAACAAGACTGTGGCTCCCGCAGTTGCCAGCGGATGACAGAGTGGTGATGACAGGGGGTGAAAAATATTACGCTTTGGGTTGCGACGAGAAAAGCGATGATGAATGTTGAGAGACAAGGACCGTCGATGAAACCGGCTGGGAAGGGGCTAGGGGGCAAATTGGGTGTGAGAGGTGCGCGGGTGTAATCCGAGTAACCGGCGGATGCTGTGCAAGACACTGTTGTCCAATCCTCAAGTGGTTTAATGAGACCTCTGATCAAGATAAAAAGATGAACTTGAGGAGGTAAGTTGAAGGTATCAAGAAGGGGTTGAGGCGGGTGGGAGGAGAGTGAGAGGGGCGGGAATGTACGCACGCAGCGGAGCGTGGAAGGCAGGCGTTGATATGGAATACCACGATCCTCGCACATTTTTTTTCCCTCGCCGCCGGGATCAGCTCCCGTTTGGGCCAAATAAAATAGTATCCGCTCCAGGTTCCATCACCCCCGTTGACATTTCCATATTCCACTTTCATCCCAACTACCATTGGTATCGCAACCCACGACGGAACCAGTTGATTTACAGCCGGCGCTAACCTTCCTTAACCAGTCCCACAGGGTGATGACATCCCCATGCAAAACGTTTCATGTCACCAAAAGGAGTAGTGGGTAAACTTGGGCATACACCAAAACAAGCCAGCGGAACTTGAAACTGATTCACTTGAAGAGATCTTTGACCGGGGTTGCTATGTCCGGCACCATCCTCTCCCTTGTTAGCCAGGCCTTGACATCGGCCTTCATTTCTCATACGCCACTTCTTGGCAGCCGTGAGCCACCTCCACACCTCCACCTTGGCGAACCTTTTTCGAACAGGCGAGGCAGCTCGACTGAGCCATCGCAGTAACTCGATCACGTCATCGTGCAGAGTCACTCAGGTATATAGTTCGCCTTCACTTGCAATTCGGCGAAAGCTCGTTCGCTCTCCTTGAGCTTCTTGTGCTGCGGGTTCAAGTTGCCGCGCCTTTTCCGCTCTCGTCCATTACCGCTTGTAGCCTCACTTCCATCCATCTTTTGCGTATTGGGTTTACCCAACAATGGTCCATCCCCCACTGGGGGTGCACACCCACCCAGATCATATCCCCTTCACCTTTTTCTCAGATGCGAATCCACATCGGAGCCGACAACACCCCATACTCTGCCGAACCTCGGATTCTCTGAACGCCTTTAGACGACGCATAGCATGAACATCGGGTCTATAGCTATATATACACACCTTCGCGACATCTTCCTGTGGGGACCTTCGTATAAAGAGCTGCTGCGCTAGTTCTAATTCTGCTGCTCATCCACCACTCTGCAAAATGATCGGTGCCTCTACTCTCGCACTCACCTCGCTCCTCTTTGGACTCGCCCAGGCTGGCACGGTTGTATGGTACGTTGAAATGCCCCCCACCCCAAAGTTCGCTGACTAATTCCAAACTACGAATAGGACCGGTGATTTCGACTATTACACCTCTCCAAACGACCTGAACAACTGGTCCTGGTCCAACGAGGTTGGAGAGTATCAATACTACATCCACGGCTCAGAGAACGTTACGTCCTACATCGCGTTCGACCCCAGTTACCGAAACCCAGGCATTTCTGGAGAGAGCAATGGATTGAAATTGTCCATCGACCAAACATCAACCTGGAACTCAGCATTGTGCGTAGTTTTCTTCTTCTATGCTCATTCCCATCAAATTAACCATATCTCTTCTCCCTCATTCCGTAGCTGGAGGACGGAGCTCATCCCGCAGACGACAGCGAATCTAGGCACTGGACAGATGTACTACCATTTCTCTCTCAGCCACAGCACCGTCAACACGTGAGTATCTCAGTATCATCTTTATACCTCGCAATTTACTTAGTCTGGTGGACCCGTCTCTAGGCCCAACACCGCCTATGAACATCAGGTCCTCTTCTTCGAATCTCACTTCACAGAGATGAAGATTGGTGTTGGAACCAACGGCTCTCAACTCTCCTGGTGCATCCAATCCACACCCCAACTCACGTTCGACTGGACCCCAGGAGTCTGGTACAACTTCGCTTACGACATCGATTTCACGGCTGGGACAGTGGGATTGTGGGGTAGCACAGGATCGAACCCGCTCGTGAGATTGGCTGCGAACTCAGCGGCGAGCACGTCGACAAACAGCGAGGATTGGCATGTGGGTGTGTTGGCGTTTGATGTGGGAACATTTACCGAGGACTGGTATATCTCTGGCGTTTACATCGAGGTGAGTGTGTGATTATGGACCGAGGGTTGAGAGGTCACTGGGCTGATTGAATTGATGTTGTCTGATGTAGAGCGGTACGCTCACCACGTCGCTTTTGTCTGGGGGTCTCACTGTTGGCGGATCTCCTGTCGGAAGTACTGGTAGCACGACCACGACTTCCACCTCCTCCAAGGCGACTACCACGACCACTACGACCTCCACTTCAAGTACCAGGGCGACTACCACCACGACCTCGACAACCACAAGCAAAGCGTCCACCACGACCACGACCACAGCCTCGACCTCAACCTCAACCGCTACACAGACGGAATATGGACAGGTACGATTGTCTCGACTTGAACTCTAACACCTCGATGACGATACTGATGAATCTCCTTGGACGGTTAGTGTGGTGGAATTGGCTGGACCGGGCCTACTGTTTGCGCGTCGCCTTACGTCTGCACGTACGGCAATGCCTATTATAGCCAGTGCCTGCCAGCATAAACAAGTTCCTGTCAATATAGAACTTTGCTGGTTGTTGAGATACAGCTTTTCTGGGTCCAATCCAGACAATTCCGTGCGAGGGTCCAATAGTAAGGATGTGATCTCATCTCACAACGAAGAATGAAAAGGATAGTGTTCAAGGGTGTTCATTCGACCCACGTTGGGTCTGGGTTTCGAGTTTTTCAAAGTTCAGCGACCGGTCTGCTGCCTCTCCTCGCGTCCCAAAACACTCGCTCTCCCAGCCAATGCCGTCCCCGTCCCCGGCATGCCCTGTGGATCCGTCGCGGCCACCTGAACCTCGGCCTGCTGTTCCTTCATCAAGTCCTTGAAGCGTCCCCACAGAGCCTCGACGGTCTGGAAGTCACGTCCAACACCATAAACCTGCTCCACCTGTCGGTTCAAGACGTTGCTCTGAGAGATGACGTCCTCGAATCCCTATTGCGGTCCAAACGGGTCAAGGGCGTGTTTTCTTGGGGAAGGCACTAACCAAGACGCACATGGGCAATCTGAGTTATGAGCCTGTCTCGCTCTTTCTCAAAGAATGATGGCTCTTCGTCTGAATGACCCAGAGTAGGTCTTGATTGATTCATGAGAGGGGAGGGGTTGAGTGAAAGGAAGGCACGGACCGCTTTCCTTGCGGTTACATAAACACTTCCGACACGCACAGAGATTTTTTCCTCACTCTCTATCGGTAACCCAATACAAGCTATCGTGCGCTATCCATCAGAAACCATCCCTAGCATCCCTTCAATTCCATTGGCCCTATCGAAGCTTTGTTTGACCTTTCCATGTCATTTCGAAGTCAAAAGTGCGGCCCAGATTGACTCCGTCCTCACACAGCTTTTCACGCGCGCAAAGTGACTCGTTTGTAAGCTCTCATATTTATATGATGTACGCTAAGGACGTACATACCTAAAAAAAGCAATCAATTTTATGTGTTTCCGCTACTTTTTTCATCAATTGCGCGTGATGCGTTCCTTTGTGCTGTTAAGTCCCCAACAACCGCTATAACCAGGGAACCATGGACATCTGGGACGAAGAAGACGATCAGACGGCGAGGCAGACAAATTCTGAGCGAGATTGGGAGCGCATGTCGGAGGCGTTCACCAACGTGAGCAAGCTGTAAATCTTATCTTTTCAGATCATTGCGTAACATCGTTCTTTTTCTTTTTAATGTCAGGATGGGTATAGAGAGGGCATCACAGCCGGAAAAGAAGGGGCTCTTCAAGAAGGTTTCGATGATGGATTTGCCACCGTTGGCGTACCGCTAGGCCGACATATCGGCATCCTTCGCGGATACACAGCTGGACTGCTCGCCTTTCTCAGGGATGGCCAGGGACATGCAATAAACCCAGAATTCAATGCAGACGAGAAGCTAAAGCTTGTTGCTGAAGCGCAATCGATCAATCAAGAGCTCGGGAGGATCAAGATGGCGGACATTACACCCCCAGACATCCAAGCTGAAGAACACATGAAGACACACGGCGGCACACTGAATTCCATCGATGCGATCTCATCAGAACAATCCTCTGACGATCCTATGGACGCGATTAGCTCCGCGTTCGGCTCGTTAGGGACTGTGGACTCCGCGGCACAGCGCGCACGAAGACGGCAAGAGGCACTGGCGGAGATCCAGTCGTTGGAGGCGAGACTTTCGCGTGTCTTCAACAGCTTGAGCATTCAGTTGCCAACCGCTGCATAGGAAATCAGAATATAGTGAAATCCATGAATATGATGATTATGATTGAGAGCGACAGGAGCATTGCTATCTGGAAGCCTTCTATCACATCCATCAGGGCGTAGGCAGCGATCCCTTCTTCTCATAGGAAGGAGGAAATGAGGGGATGTGCATTATTAGCGATTACGGGTTCTAAGCCCACAGTTCCCGAGCACGTTTTCCAGTACATTGTGGTGAGAGACCGCAAGTAGAGGTGGCACTGACGTTGTGTTATCATTATCTATAAGCATAAGCTAAAAAGGTGCTTTAGCGGTGGGTCTTGATGACGCCCACTGCAGCCACCTAAGTAACCGGAAAATACGCGTGTTATTTTGACTTCACAGGTTGAATGTGGTATCAATGCATTAGGGCGTGGTGATGTTGGGCTTGACGCGTCCGAACCGTGCCTCAGATTTGAATCTTGACCACATTCACATTCAATCGCAACACCAAGCACGTCTAACGCGTTTGGGCATACCCTCCTACGCAATATGGATCAAGATGCAATAAAGAAGGAGCTCATGGAACGGTTCGGCCGCTCTGTAGAGACTCCAGAAGTTATGACAGCTTGTAATCATGCTTCATCGTCTTGACCCATCATCCTAAGGTTATTCACGTATAGCATTCTCTCAGGTCTCACGTTCTGCAGGACATACGGCTTATCCCCAGAAGATCTCTTCTACAGCTGGGAATCATTCACCTTCAACAAGAAGACGGACATGGGCCACTTCGCGCCGGAGCAGATACCTGGCTTTCGGGACTATATCAATGCTGAGATAAAGGGCAAGGCAAAACAGCGTCTGGCCACTAGTACACCAGCTCGCGGAAGTATTGTTACCCCGAGGACCATAAAGTCGGCTTACGGAGCTAGGGTTCTAGCAGGCGCGACCGCGACACCGGAAAGCGCGTTGATGGGACGCTCTGGCTTCTCAGCGGATGAAGTGAAGCCCATACTACCGTTGGACTTGCCTGGGGGCCCGTCGCATAGCGGGGGGTCAGCGAAGAATATTATTATACCAGCTGCAAACACCCCTCAGTTTTCCTGTAAGCGCGTCATAGCGTCCCTCTCAGATGTCCGCTGATATCCTTATTTGTCAGACAGATACATGTATGAGAAGATCATTGAGCGTGCAAATGGTTTGTGTGTTTCAATATTCCTACCTCAGATTCCATACTGAATGATTGGCATATATCTAGTACTCGACTCTCGGATAGATGAGTTTGGTCGATACGTCTCAGAATTCTATGGACTCGCAGACGATATTGCAGACCCGAATCTTGCTACTGAGGTTTGCTACTCCTCTTCAAGTCGTGTGAAGTCGATTAAAAGGCTAACTCAGCAAACTAGGAAGATGTCGTCGTCGTCGGTCGTATTTGCGACGCTACGGACTTGAAACTCACCGAGTCATCTCTCCTCTTGGAACCTTCACGATGGGCTGGTGGCGGTCGGCGTATCCCCCTGAAATTTGCACCAAATGTACGTCTCGCACAAATGCCGTCATCCGACTCACAGACCTCCATGCCTCGGACCGGAATCGGACTCTTCCCTGGTGCCATCGCAGCTTTCAGAGGCGCACAGGCACATGGTCTCGAGGGACCTTTCTTCTCGGCGAAAGAGATTTTACCGGTGAGTTGGCATCGTCCCATGGGGTGACGGAGCACATAGCCGACCGAATCTACCTTGACCATAGCTTCCGCCGTTGAACACGCTACCCCTCAACAAAGCAGCAGGGCGTTCCTTTACTGCCCTGGTTCTCAGTGGACCATACACCTCAGATTCGGATATGTTGTTTGAGCCCTTTAAGGCAGTCCTGAACGCGGTTCGACAAGCGAAACCTCAAGCTCTCATTTTGGTATGACTTACTCTCTTGGTATCCCCCCCCCCCGTAAATTTAACGCCGCTTCCGCAGCTCGGGCCCTTTGTTGATTCGAATCACCCGCTGATTCGCGAAGGTGACCTCGATCAGACGATAGACCAGATCTTTTTCTCCAAAATTGCTATTCCCCTTCGGGACTTGGTCATGAAGGAGCAGAGCACCCTGTCCATTGCGATGATGCCCCACGTGCGCGATATGGCGACGCACAAGAACGTGTATCCGCAGGGGGCAGGAGTGGGACCAGCCAAGTACCAGGCTTGGAATGTACGCAGTTCAGGAAGAGCACACTTTAGATGGAGCCTGGCTGACGTTTACGTGTTAGCCGCCTCCTCACATCTCACCGATCTCCTTCCTCTCCAACCCCGGAACCTTCAATATCCATGGTGTAACCTTTGGCGCTACTACAGTGGATGTACTCTTCCACCTTCGGAAGCAGGAGGTGTTCAAGGCTGCCGTTGGCACAGAGTCTACACCGCGGGACGCGATGGCCGAGACATGTCGTCATCTCCTTGATCAACGAAGGTAGCGGGACTCTCTGCAGTGCCGATACTCAGTGTCTAATACCTATTACCCTAGCTACTACCCTGTCTTCCCAGTGCCCCAGGATATGACCACCGAAGTGAACTTGGACGTATCACACTCTCAGTTACTCAGCATCGTGGATACACCCCCAGACGTCATCATTGTCCCAAGTCGATTGAAAGAGTTTACGAAGGCGAGCAAAACCTTTTTAACAAGAGGCTTTTAACTGATGCCCTTTTGATTTGTCCAAATAGATTGTGGGCAATACGGTATTCATTAACCCATCGGCAGCTACTAAGTTCAACACACCAGGGATGGTGGCCAGGATTACAGTAGACGCAATGAGACAAGGCCCGGAAAGGATAGCTGTGGATATAGTGAAGTTATAATCTCGATATGCAATCAACTGATTTTCTCATACATCTTCAAACCTGCCTGGGGTTATGAGTACTACACTAAAGCGCCACGAGTTTAAGTATAAGTATCCTATGTTGACTTCTTCTGCCTGAGAGTGCGCATTGCTTCCACAAAAGTCCTCCGTTCGGTAAAATAGCTGAGATAGTTGACCTTTCAGTTCACCAGTGTCGACATACAAGTGCGAGACGAGGAAGACAACTCACCATGTAGCGGCACAGGCGATGAAACAGGTAGCACCCACACCTACATGTGCAACATTCGTTTTCCACCCAGCTGTGAGGGACGGTTGAGCCAACCTCGTCACCAAGCCTGAGGTCGCAAAGACCAGCCAGACTGCCATTGGAGGAACTGAGCCCCTCAAGCTGAAGGATGAACTGGATCCAGATCGTTTCGCAAAGTATGACCTCGCGAACATCCATCCATATCCAGCCCTTAATCCAAGGTTCAAGGCATTCGCCCAAACCAGCCCAGTCTCAACCCATCCTAATCCAACAGTAAAACCCCAAGTCGTACACACAAACGTTGCCGAGAAGCCTACAAGCCAAGTGGATTGCCTGCGGAGGTCGTGTGGTGTGGCCACCGAGGAGAGGAAGGCTTCTAGTACACCGTTGAAGGCCATGACAGGAAGGTACACTGAGAGGTATACCTGGAGGATCCTGGGCGCGGCGGTGTGGAGAAGGTAGTGTCGGGGTAGGACAATGGAGAGGAGGAATGGAAGATAAGGAGGAACGAATGCGAGTAGGAGCACGGCGATGTGCGTGTCGAGTAGGAGGAGAGTGTGAAGAACCGTTGAGGCGCTTTTAAGGGCCAACGGGGAAGTTTTGGGTGACTCGGCATGCCGGTCAATAGTGTCAGCCTTTGTGTCCGATTGCGGTTCATGAGGCTCGGCCATTAGTGTCTTCGAGAAAAAGAGACGGCTGGTCTCCTCGATGGGTTGGAATACAATACGCGCCACTAGTGAGCCTAGAGCAATAAAATTCAGTCAGATGCATTCCGCAGTAATAACGTTTCTCCCACCGTAATTAGAAGCCACCGCGTATCCGCCCTGATTCTCAAGGCTGCTGATGCGGGATAGGATGAGCTTGTCGCCGTCGGTCAGAAAGTGCTTGGCAACTGATTGAGCTGTCATCGCCATGGAGAGACGCATGAGAACAGGCTCAAAGTAGTACGCCCGTACACTGGACAACGCGATAGGAACTAGTTAGCCGGTGCATTTAGGGGGGTAATAGGGATTGCTATAACGCGCACACACTTGCCGCGGACTTGTTCCTTCACTTTCTTCGGGATGAGCTGAGTCTTTCCGGGGTATGCTCTCATGAAGGCCGATAAGATAACAATGCTATATACCATTTGGCCCATAGCGAAGGCAGCAAGAGCCCAGTCCTGACCCGCCAGTAACAGGACCAGGAGCGTTGAGACCGCTTTAATGATGACCGCCGTCCCTTCCGCCTTCACACGAACCCCAAACTTCATCTCGTTCTGGGCGCGAATGTAAAGCGGTTCAGAGAGCAACTCGAGCATGGCCGCTAGCGCATACAGAACGACTGATATGGTAAAGTGGGGCTGGGAGTTCGTGGATTGGGAGCTAGCATGGACATATCCGGCTGCACATATCGCTGTAATTGGCATCCCAAGGATGGTTGGGAGTAAAGAGATGTTGGTAATAGATTGGGAGGAAGCGGATGTGTGAGATGTGTCCGGAGCACGGAGAAGCGCGTTTCGGATACCCTCTCGAGACAGAAAGAGGATGGTTGAGAGCAGTAGCTCAAACTGGATAGAAGCTGTGCCAAAGACTGCTGGAGTTGCGAGTCGAACAAGGGATTGGTTGAGGAGGAAGGTGACAATTCGAGAGAGAAATTGAAGGGCCATCAAAGACGAAGCTGTAGCAAGAGATTTGGATAGTAGTGTCGGTGATACATCATATTGTCCTTGGACCGACGCTGTTGTCGCTGTACCCATTTTCGGAGGACGTGGAGGACGGATGTTGGTCGCTTCGTATCCCACGAACTGAACGTGCCATATCAGCCTCAGGAATAGATTGTGATGTCTAAGCAACGCGACTACGTTATGTGCATACAGTTCTACTTGATGGAGGACTAAGAAGCCTTCGACGGAATTAATGGTTTAACGATCTGTCAAAGCGGCATCGCGATATCTGATTACATGGTCATGACCGGTTATCCTCACCGAACTCAGAAGCACTAGCATCCCTTCACATACAACTCTTCCATCTCCTCTCCTCAATCAGCCAGATTCACAATTTGTTGTACACCTATGTCTAGTTCCCCCACCCAGGCTACACAAGTGGCTCTCGCCGAGAGGCCAGTCGACAATATCACGCCATCTACCTTCAAGGTCGAGAAGGTGCCTATCGAGTCGAACTTAAAACCTGGGCATGCTCTGGTCAGAGTGGACTATGTGAGCATAGGTGAGTGTCCAACGAGTTTCCTTTGCTATTTCCGTGGCATTTAATATTCGTTAGATCCTGGGATGCGAGCATGGCTCCAAGAACATTAGGTATGTGGGCCTCCATCCAATGTTTAGGATGCCATGGTTATGGACCTAATGCCCACACTATGAATATTCTAGGTCTGACTTGCCGCCGGCGCAAATCGGAGAGACGATGAGGGCAGGGGGAATCGGGACTGTGATCAGGGTCGCTGAGGGGGTCACGAAGGCGAAGGTCGGCGATGTCCTCAGTGGGATGGTTGGTGCGTTATTTCGATAAGATGTCACTTCTAAGCCTGGAGCCCGAAGCCAGCGTCCTGACTGATCCCTGTGTCTCGCAAACTCCTTTTGTATCTGACAACGTCTTGCATTATAGGCTGGACGGATTATACGGAACTAGACGTGGACAAAGCTCAAAACCCCACGTAAGGTTATTCCCAGACTGGCGTCTTGCCCTTGAATTGTCTAAGTAAGCCTTCCCTTTTATCCTTTGTTATATAGATCTCTATATTCAACAAAGGACGACTATCTAGAATCTCTCGGTGGAATAGGTGAGTGTCTGACATCATGAGCGGCACCAGGCGACACTAACTCTTTCTCAGTGTCGTTGACAGCCTACTTTGTATGGCTCCGAATAAAACCTGTTAAAATATAAACTCAACCCCAAGCTAATTTTACCCTACGTAAACACACAGGGGATTATGGAAGTCGGCAAGGTTAAGCTAGGTGAAACCGTCGTCGTCTCGGGCGCCGCCGGTGCGGCCGGCAGCGCCGTGGTCCAGCTGGCCAGGATCTTTGGAGCTGGGAAGGTCGTTGGGATTACCAGTGGACAAGACAAGTGTTTGTATGTGGAGAAGGAACTCGGCGCTGATAAATACTTGGACTATAAATCACCGGAGTTTGAAAACACGTTCGCGAGGGAGGTTGGATTACTGTACGTTCGAATACTACAATTAATGTGTTTCATCGACCGGAAAGAAGCTTATGGTCAATATACAGGGATATCTACTTTGATAATGGTGCGTTCCTTGGATCTATGACTCCTTCCTGTATTGTACTGAATGCTCATCATGATAAAGTTGGAGAGGACATCCTGGATCTCGCTTTACGCCACCTCAATAAGTACGCCCGTGTTGTTCTCTGTGGATCGATCGCAACGTATAGTATGTGTCCGATCCTTCCGCGTCAGTACCGTTTTAACTAAATGTACGATCCGACTTCTCATAGATCAAGTACAACCCAAGGGTATTCGAAACTACAAGTACGCAAGCGAGGTCCAGAACTAACTGGTCGGGTCGCACTAAGACGCGGCTCTTTTCCCGATCACGTCTGTCCCTTTCAGCCAACTCACTAGACAGAGTGCCATAGCAGGGGGCTTCATCGTCTTCGACTACGCATCCCGTTCTGGCGAGGCTCTCGGTGCGCTCCGGAAGTGGACTCAGGAAGGCAAACTCAAGCGCATGAAATCCCACGTCAAGCAAGGCTTGGAAGGCCGTCCTGATCATCTCAAGACGATATTCAGTGGTGTCAACACGGGGAAAATGTGAGTTCCTGTTGTTTCCCGGGTTGGACCGCGACGTACTCTGATCGACTTGAAACGATAGGATCGTGAAAATATCTTCGGCTGATCCTGGGCTGATCTAAAGACGCGATGCTTTTCCTTGCGGGCCATCGTATGCCTGTCGATCGTCTAATTATATGCAGGCGCCCGCGAATGTGGTCGTGAATACTCATCAATGACAATAATGCCTTGCCCTTCGTGCCCTTACTGCGTTGCCACACATTCCCAGGACCCACGTCTATTTACCGTGACGTCGAATTGGCAAGTCATCTTGAATGATGCCGGCAGAATAAGGGAGAATGTTGTTATTTATGTGGTAGGGCGGGACGCATGTCGAAGAGCATGCCAAGGCGAGTGGGAGTAAGGAGTGTTGGTAATATACTGGGAGGAAGCGGATGTGTGGGGGGCATCTCCCTATCGGGGTAGAAAGAGGATGGTTGAGAGCAGCAGCTCAAACTGGATGGAGGCTGCGCCAAAGACTGCTGGGTTGTCGGACAAGGGATTAATTGAGGAGGAACGTGACAATTTGAGAGGGAAACTGAAGGGCTATCAAAGACGAAGCTGTAGCAAGAGATTTTGGATGGTAGTGTCGGTGATCCATCATATTGTCCTTGGACCAACGCTACCCAGTAGTGTTGCCGCAAGCCAAGCCGGGAGCTTGCACTCGCGGTGACAAGCCCAAGCTTCGGTCAAGCTGGCTTGCAAGCTTTTCCCATCAGCTATATAAGATCATGTAGCTAATGAAAACCCTCGAAAACCCCTCACAACGCCCAGGTTTGAACCCTTAGATTCATTCTGGAACATTCCCGGCGTCGGCGACATCACAATCACCGCTGCCAGCTCAGTTAAACAAACTCTGACAACCTGGCTTGGGCTTGCGGCAACACTATATTCAGGGTCGCTTTGTGTCCCACGAACTGAACGTGCCATATCAGTCCCACGCGACTCTACGTCATGTGCATGGAGCTCTACCTGGCGGACTGGGAGGCCTTCGATGGAATCGATGGTTTATGATGTGCATCGATCGGTCAAGGCGGTATCGCGGCATCCGGTTACATGGCCTTGACAGATCCGCCTCGGTCACCTCACCGAACTCAGAAGCACTAGTATTCCTCCACCCAAAACTCTTCTATCTCACCTTCTCGATCAGCCAGATTCACAATCTGTCGTACACCTATGTCCAGTCCCCCCACCCAAGCTACACGAGTGACTCTCGCCGAGAGGCCAATCGACAACATCACGTCGTCCACCTTCAAGGTCGAGAAGGTGCCTATCGAGTCGAACTTAAAACCTGGGCATGCTCTGATCAGAGTGGACTATGTGAGCATAGGTGAGTGTTCAATGAGTTTCTTTTGCTATTTCCGAGGCATTTACAGGATATTCGTTAGATCCCGCGATGCGAGGATGGCTCCGGGATGTTAGGTATATAGGCCTCTAGAGGCCTTCCAATGTTTAGGACGCTATGGCCATGGACCTAACACCTACATGATGAACACTCTAGGTCTTACTTGCCGCCGGTGCAAATCGGAGAGACGATGAGGGCAGGGGGAATCGGGACTGTGATCAAAGTCGCTGAAGGAGTCACGAAGGCGAAGGTCGGCGATGTCCTCAGTGGGATGGTTGGTGCGTAATTTCAGTAAGATGTCACGAGAGCCCGAAGCCAAGCGTCTTGACTGATCACCATGTCTCATCAATTCCTTTGTATCTGACAACATCTTGCGTTATAGGCTGGACGGATTACACAGAACTAGACACGGATAAAGCTCAAAACCTAACGTAAGGCTATTCCTAGGGTAGCGTCTTGCCCTTGAATTATTTAAGCCGCTCCCCTTCGTTCTTCGTTATGCAGCTCTCGATTTCCCGACTCGACAAAGGAAGACTATCTAGAGTCTCTTGGTGGAATGGGTGAGTGTGTCCGACATCATAAGCGACATCGGGCGACGCTGACTCTTCCCCCAGTGTCGATGACGGCCTACTTCGTAAGGCTCTACATGAAACCCATTGGGATATAGCCCAACTGGTTTACTCCACGTGAATACACAGGGTCTTATGGAAATCGGCAAGATCAAGCCAGGTGAAACCGTCGTCGTCTCGGGCGCCGCCGGTGCGACCGGTAGCGTTGTGGTCCAGCTGGCCAGAATCTTTGGGGCTGGGAAGGTTATCGGAATTGCCGGTGGGCAAGACAAGTGTTTGTACGTGGAGAAGGAGCTCGGCGCTGATAAATGCCTGGACTATAAATCACCTGAGTTCGAAAACGCGTTCACGAAGGAGGTTGGGTTACTGTACGTCTGAATATCATAGTTGACGTGTTTCATACGATAAGCTGACCAGAAAGACGCTTATGATCCATATACAGGGATGTCTACTTTGATAATGGTGCGTCCCTTGGATCTATGACTCTCCTCGTATTATACTGAATGTTCATCATGACAAAGTTGGAGAGGACATCCTGGATCTCGCTTTACGTCACCTCAAGAAGTTCGCCCGTGTTGTTCTCTGTGGGTCGATCGCAACGTACAGTATGTGTCCGATCCTTCCGCGTTAGTCAACTGTCCTAACCATATGTATGATCCAACTTCTCATAGATCAAGTACAACCCAAGGGTATTCGAAACTACAAGTACGCAAGCGAACTCCCGGACCAACTGGTCGTACACTAACATGCAGCTCTCTTCCCAATCATATCTGTTCCCTCAGCCAACTCACTAGACAGAGTGCTACAGCAGGGGGCTTCATCGTCTTTGATTACGCATCCCGTTTTGGCGAGGCTCTCGGTGCGCTCCGGAAGTGGACTCAGGAAGGCAAACTCAAGCGCATGAAATTCCACGTTGAGCAAGGCTTGGAAAGCTGTCCTGACCATCTCAAGACGATATTCAGCGGTGTTAATATGGGGAAAATGTGAGTTTCTTTTGTTTGCCGAGAGCGCAACTGGTGGACCGCGACGAGCTCTGATCGACTTGAAACTATAGGATTGTGAATATCTCTTCGATTGATCCTGGGCTGATCTAAAGACGCGACACCTGTCCTTACGGGCCGTCGTATACCTATTGATCGTCCAGCAATATGCAGGCGCCCGCGGATGTGATCTTGAATATTCATCAATGATAATGAATCTGAGTGATACTTTTCCCTTCGTGCCCTTACTGCGCTGCTACGTATTCCCCACATTTATTGCCGTGATACCGAATGAGCAAGTCATCCTAAATGATGCCGGCTGAATAAGGGAGGATGCCGTTATTTACGCGGCCGGGTGGGACACATGCCGAGGAGCATGAGGCGCGAGTGAATCAATTAGCCCACCGCACCGGGGAACTCTTCCAGCCCTGTCAAAGCGGCCCCGTCCTTCTCTTGCCCCTCAATTTCATACGAGAATGACAACGTCCCCTTTGGGACATGCCGCTGAGCCTTATTACCTAAGGGGTCGTAAAATTGGCTGTCAATTAGGAGTTTGCCGGAATTTTGATCGATTCAGGTGGCCGCACCTCAGACGATGTGAGAATAATCACAGAAAGCGCATTCAGGAGGGGCATAGGATTGACGGGAGCCCCATGATTGGAGAGCTGTGCCTATCCAATGTGCTTCCTAAGTTGAAATCTCATGCTTAAATGGCCTCCAGGCCGAATGTGATGAAGTAAGGAAAGCCTGCCTTCTGGCGACAGGCCGATGTGATCATCCACTCTATACACATGCTGCAGTCTTGGAAGGCGCATAAGCGAGAAATTTGGGTAAATGGAGCAGACTGCGACGAGTAAAAGATGGCCCACGAACTGCGGCGTCATATGATCGATTTTGGAATACAAACAACTAAGCGGAGTGATGCCGAGGGAGTGCCGCTAGGTATAGCGACAGGGCCAGAGATGTACAGCATCACAGCAGCACGCTCATGGAAGTCAACAGGGACAGGGACAGGGTCGGAGTTGCTGTCTCGCCACCAGCCCCGTAAGCGAATGCTCCCAATTGCCCAATATTGAAGTCCACAGCGGGCCCCAAAATAGCACCGTCACGCAGCAGGCTAGTTGATTAGGCCAGTTGTGCTGCAGAGCATGACAGCTACAGCGAAGGCTTCGGTGTGATTCTAAGGGCAACAGAAAGAAAACAAGCACGCGGTTTGATGGCTCCCACTAATCGAACTCAAGCTCATGCCTCATTGAAACGCAAACCTAATGTGACAACTCCAGGACTGAATACCACCTCGGTGGCACTACCTGTGCTCACACATACATCCATCTGGTGATTTATATGTTGAATTAATTTAATTTCCATCCTGCGCGTCACATATCATCGAGGCACCTGCATGTGGCACGAACCCGCCTCGACCTTCTTTCCAAGCCAGAAGATTCCGGTGTCCTCGAGGCAGTCAGAGCAATGGGGAGAGGACAGTCGGCTTTCTCTTATGCAATTGGACCAGACATCTAGGTTAGAATCGACGATGGATGCCGACGTACAACGTGTTGGGCAGCCCGCTATGGTATTTAAGCAGGCGTAATTCTGTGCAATCCCCTCAACCAGGCAAGGAAAGCTCACCCCCATCGCAATCTTAAATCATCATACACACTCCTCAACCTTCATATCATCAGCCATGGTGTTCCGCGTCCCTCAGCTCGATTCCTTTGTCGTCCTCGTCGCTGATTTGACCGACTCATTCGTACGCCTTTGATTTCCTGGTCTGCGTTGATTTATACTCACATTGCTTCTTGATATAGCTCGCTCGCTTCGAGTAGACATACGTCATGATCTACCATCACTTCGACCATCCTCTGCACTGTGAGCTCAGTCCCCATCATCTCTATCATATTCATCTGACCGAATTTCTCATTAGAGGACACGTCTTCGTCTCCGGCCATGCCTAGGATGCAGATTCGTTCGCAATCATGAAAACATTTTTGATTCCGCCTTTATTCCATGTTGTATTATCATGCGCTTAAATAACAACGAACTTCGCAAACACCCCAAGTTGTTATTTGTCTGCCCTAGGAGACTAGCGCTTCACAATTTATCGAGCTGCTGCCCGTTCATTTTGGTCGGGGAAGTGACAGTAACAAGGAATCCGAACTTTAAAACTTCCGCGAGTTCGTTTCTTCCCTCCATCATCCACCAGGTGAGCCCCAGCCATGAACCTCCTTAAAACATCCTTCTAAATAAAATCTTTCTCAGGCTGCAAGCCGCGTGGCTCGTCACGCACAAGGGAGCTCTAGCTCTCTCACTTTCACGAGCGGGAGGTGGCACTCGCTCAATTCTCGCTCGATGCGGGAAGGGCGTTCATACTACATATACACGCCAGAACTGGTTTTCTTACTGCTCGGAGATCCTGTCAAACAGGGGAGAGCGATGCTTGATCTGGCCCCCGGACTCAGGGTTCACGGGACTTGCAGGGCCACTCGCTATGTCGCAGTACCAACCCTCACATGGCGTCGCCGCTTATTGTTTTAACAACAGTAGCGCGGAGGATCCAATATGTAGTCCTCTTCTCAGATAAGTGCGTATGTTATTATCTACTTGATTTGGCGAAACCTTCTGCATGTCTGGCTCCGAGTGTCTTGGGGCTATTCCAACAAATGACGCAACGATTGCGTCGGGACGTCATGGAGGGTTGTGATTTGTGCATAGGCGGGGTGTTGCGAGTTCTTGGTGGTACTACACGGTCAGACGAAGACGGCCTCTGCCAATAATGAATTTTTCAAACTCGCTTCTTCGAGAAGACCAAGCTTAGGTTTTTCACCTTCTTTGATGCAATCTGCCTCACTCGATGCGGTAGGGTAGGGGACGATGACGTCTTGGGTTACTTGTGTTTACCTTCCGGGAGAGTGAGCATGCGTTGACCACGACTACCATTAGCTCGGCCTACCTCACTCACACATACTTTGCAAGTCATAGACACTCCGCCCGTCACACACAAATTCGTTCTGGCGTTCCCGTCAGCGTGCGAGGAGAGCATTACCGTGACACTAGCACAGTGATATGATAGTCTTCGTTATCGGTGATGGAGACGAAGAACCACCGCCGGCCATGCGCTTGTAGTTTCGGGCCAACTGCTATCCTTCACCTAGTTAGCAAATCAGGCAAGAGGTATTCAGAGCATCCCCTTGGTCTGTGTTGATAGGTGGGGTGTGCGTCGTGTTTAGATGTGTTTCGGTGTAGGGTTTGCATTCGTCCTTAAGCTTGTCAAGTTGTCCTTTTGTATGTGTAATATAATATCGTTCATTGAACGTGTAACGATTGTCAGAAGGAGCCTACGCGACAATCAACATACAATACCTTATTATGGACCGTTCGTTAACGGATCCTCGACTCTAGCAGGAATGCTGGCCCATCCAATCCAATTCCAATGGTCTCATTGTCTCGCCTGACAGCAATCGCTGCTCGTCTGTCTTGAGCTTCCAGCGACACCTTGTCATGATCTTGTTCACAATCATATTGTTCGGGTCAAAGGCCAGATGACGAAGTTGGTGAATGGGTTTCTAGTGATCCAAACCTTTACCAGCATAGATTGGTATGAGCGGAACTGTCTGCCGTACTCTACCTTGGGGGTTTGCTTGGAAGGACCTTGGGATATCGTAAGCTTCACTACATGACGAGGCTATGACAAGTCCCTTCACTCAACGACCTTCACGTTCGCCGGTTACTTTATGCACCTCTAACTTTCTTTCGTTCCATCTGCTTCGTGGAGATGTGTTCGCTCCTGCTTTGTCTCTATATAAACTGCGCCGCGTTTGATGTTATCGATGATAACCTCCGTTGTACACATGCACATATACCTTGGTGGGCGGAGGACGCCCAGGCTCGGATACCTAACTTCTGATTGAGCCACGAGTTTCGTACATACAAGCAAGGCCAATGCGAAATCATTATCCTATATTTTGTAAGAATTCTGCATAGTGCCCTATTGTGAGTTGACTATCGGCCCAATAGAACATTAGATTGCAGGTTGAGTATACTTAGCCGAATAGGAATAGGACCAAGCCTGGGTTGTACAGAGCATTGTGTGACGTTGGTGACCGATAGACTTTGCATGGTATGGCAAGGGTTCAGCGGACTAAAGTACTGGTGCATATGTTGGGAGACTGATGCCAAGGAACATGCGGCAGCGTAGCAGCCACACAGCCTGTCATGTCCCGTTAACTCGCAAAGCTCGGAGGATTTGCAACTGGTCTATCATTTGGCGTCAATATACTAATCGCTTCCTGAGTTGACGAGTAAAGCCTCGCATGTGGTCCCTACCTTCGCATTATTAATTTCTCCAAGGATTGTCCAACTGGGACCTTGATAGTATTTATCGAATATAGGAGACCTTGTACTGGGCCTCCGAACCGAGCGAGAGCTAGCAAGTGGGGTAAAAACCAAGCCAAAGAAATGTCGAGGTATCCAAGGTTCAAAGCGTGGAGATCTCAAATAGGACAGCCAAGGTCCGTTTGAGCCCAGTGTTTTGGAACGAGGTTGATTTGATCTCGAACCAAAAAATACCACTCCAAGACACAACCCTGCATTACTGGCGTTGAAAGTAGCTTGAACAGGCGTGCTAGCACCTAATAAACTCCAAGGAATTTTTTGCTTGATAAGAAACACTCTAGAATGTATTCTCGAGGTCTAAAGCGCGGTAGGGTTTATATCATGGACGTTTCTAGTTTGGGGACGCGACTAAGAGCATTATCCAACTCATCCTCTGATAATAGTATTCAATGACAGGAATGGTGCTGATGTATTGGAGTGAACTTCTCGTGACTGAACAAACGACAACCTCGCAGTCGCATGCGGCAGCAAGAACGAAGTGATGGTCGCGCTGTGTTGATCGAGATCTGTGAGATCCAAGCACCACATTATGGCCGCGCTGGGATGGAGGCCATGTTGTTGGGTCGTGTGGATGTCCGCACCTTAGCCATAATTAACTATTACCGATCAGTGGCCGACCGGGCCTGAGCTTCTTACACAGATCCCTAGATGTTGAAGATTCGCAAGTTGCTCAATCCCTGGCCTCACAATGGCCGGTGCATTAGTGGGACAGCCAATCGCATGCCAGTGCAAGAAGAACAGATAGGCGGGCTTTTGCCTGTTTTAATCGGCGGTCTGTGTTTTAAGCGTTTCTTACACCCAGGGAACGGCGCCATTCTAAAGCCGCCCAACCTCATATATAATGGGATGCATAGAAGCGGTAGTGTTAATCGTTATACTCCCTTTCCAAGCCCACAACACTCAACATCTCTCGTTGATTGTGGCCAGAGCATCTTGCTAGTCACCCTTGTCTAAAGTTGCACTCTCGAGAGCTCAACCGACGCCTGCAACACCTTCTCGCTCTCGCGTTCTTTATATCATCTCCTCTACCCACCCTACTATCCAAACCAACAACATCCAAAATGCTCTCTCTACCCACTGAAATTCTACAGGTGGTTGCATGCCAGCTCTCTCAGTCAGATCTGAAAGTTCTGTCCACGACTTCTCACAATCTACGCGATGCGTTGCTGCCGATGGTCTTGAAGGAGATGAAGGTTGGCTCGATAGAGAAGCTGAGAGAGCTCTCCTCATCGCATCAGAACGTCTTAGGACTCGTCAGGTGCGTTAGCGATTCGGGGCGCAGAGTGTAACCCCTCGTGAGACTGATTATCTACGTCAATAATTCAGACATCTCGATGTAAACCTCAGCCTCGAGTTCTTCGACTCTTGGACGCATGACAGCGGGTCATCAATCGCATCAGTTATCTCCCGAACGCAGCACATCCAGTCGCTCGCGTTCAATGCTTCGAACGAGCCATACACAAACCCGTGGAACCGTCTCAGCATTGCCGATACCAACTGCCGCGGCCTTTCTCTAGGAGTCGAGTCTTCCGACACAGTCCTCCCGGTCTTCGATCGTCTTACACACCTAGACCTTCAGACAATCTCTGCTGGCAGCATCGAAACCCTCCTCTCACGAGCGCCACATCTCTTGTCTCTATCGATTACCCTCCCCGATGGCCTCTCTGAGTTCGAGATGAGCTGTGTCTTGGATGCGTTGAAACACGTTCCGCACCTCAAGGAGCTCACGATGAGTTTCGCTGAGTGGGAATGCCACGACTTGACTGGCCAGGCAACATATGCTAGAGAGGTGTTGACCTGCGTAGCGCAGAGACTGCCGAAGTTGGAGCAGTTGGACCTACGGACAAAGTCGTACGACCTCATCGACGGCACGTTATCCTGGAAATGTGTCGATGCCGATAGACTCTGCCTTAACGTGAGTTTTGCTCTGGGTTTTGAGATTATAACAGTTTCCTGATTTTTGGATTGTTCCCTTCAACAGGACTTTGCCTCCGTCATTCCTCTTTTCCCGAACCTTCGTGTCCTCCGTCTTCCTCTCAGGAGCCGCAAGGGCGACGCCACCGAGACCTCTGCCGAAATCGCCAGGCTATCTCCCAAGCTCGAGGTTATTTCCTGGATGCAATGCATCGGCTTCGAGGGAAAGCTCGACGAGTATACTATCACTCGATCTGCTGATTTGCCGACCTCCGTTGTGCGATTAACTCCACCACCACCATCGCGCCACGCTGGTACCGCACCCGTTGTTAGCCGAGAAGGCCGACATGGCCTCTCCCTGTTCGACACGCTCTTCTCTAGCTTCGTGAACCCCTCCAAGCCATCTATCTTCTCTGACATCGCTGTCACATTCAGCGTGCTCATGGTCGTGGGCTCTACACTCCTTTCTCCCTTCTATGTCATTTTCGGGTGATTTATCGACGTCCATTCCTTCGTCTCTGGGCTGTGCTCCTTTCTCTCTCAATTCTTTGTACTTTTGTTCTTGTCGTCGCTTCGTTCTTGTCTTGTCTCCTTATTTCGTTCATCCTTCGTTGTCCGTAAGCTTATTCTTTTTTGGAAGACTGTGTACCATGAGTCCTGTCCGTGTATGTCGTTAGTTTGTCCGAGAAACCGGGATTGAAGAAATAAACTGGTGATTGTGTTTTAAACACTGCGAGCCGAAAGAAAGGATCGTCGGATCATTAAGATTGGCAAGGGTCGCAATTGGAAACGTGTATTTAAGCTACGAATTGCTCGTCACTTCTATGCCGCGTGGTTCTCCAGGCGCTGGGTCTGCTTCTCCACTGGCCTGTTGCCGCATCCCCCAAAGTTATCATCATTGTCTCTGCTGCCTTTCTTCCTCATGGTTCAGCACTCGGATCGTGACGTGCTGGTTGTCAATTGTTGTGTCGGGGCCCAAGGAATTGTAATACTGCACAGCACAACTGATCATCCAATATATCTGCTCCAATGGCTCTTGGATCGGCTACATAGCAAAATAAACATGTCAGAGCACAAGATCGGCATCCAAGAGATGACCTTGGGCCCAGTGATGTTGGAAAACAGTGGTCCAGGAAGCCCATCGTACATATGGCGTAGTCGAAGTTAATTCATCCGGGTCGGGTTCTCCGTATCCCTAAACGACAACTACGCTCAGATTTGAGGCCCTCTGTCGGGCGTCCGCTTTGTCGAGTTATGCTCCTTGTTCGTGAGCTGATCTCCAAATTGAAGCGTGAACCATGTTCTTCCATCTTCCATCTTCCATCTGCACCAACTTTGGTGGGAGAGCAACGAGCTTCCCGACTCCACAGATGCGAGAGGGATCGAGGTGGTAGTGGAGGTGTCTCAATCGTCGACCAAGATAACGTTGAAAAGGGTGAGCTACAGATGCGATGGCAGACTCTGGACCGACGCAACGCTCCAATGTGTTGGGTGTATGAAGAGCAGGGGCGATCCAGCCCATCCGCCCTCGCCGGATATCTTATGGCAACGGCAGCCATTAAAATATCTGGGTTATTGACCGACTGTGACATGTTACAGTCCAAGCTGACCCAACACACGGTGTAGCTGAGAGCCCTGGTCGCGACGGATAGGCCCCTATGTGGCCTATTATACTCAGCTGTGTTTCGATTGCTCGCATGTTGCCCAAAATTATCCTTGCCCGAATTTTATCTTATATTATAGTTCATTTATGTAGAGGTTTGATGGTTTTATTCAGCGGTTGGAAATCATGACGATCTACATAAGTGATATATATATATATATATATTACCTATCGTTAATTCTCAATAAGTCGCTTTGCCGGAGTGGTTAACGGGTTCGCCTGCTATATCTCATAGCTTTGATAGCGGATGCATTTATGCGCGTGTGTTCGAATCGCACAGGCGACGACATCTTTTGCCGCTACTTGTGGCTCTCATTTTAGTACATACTGAGAACTACCATAGGCAGTCTATGTAAGATACCGTTGTTCCACAATTACCCCAAACTTATCCTTCCTCCTTCTTCCTCCTCAGGAAGTCCGCAAACCGAGGGGATCATGAGGTCCGTAGGCGTTCTCCACAGTCTCAAACTACTTGCGCGCACTCTGAACCTCGTGGTAAATTGTATGCTCATCCTTTGACGCAAACATGATAGACTAAAGGTCCAGTTACTCGAATTAGGTCGCGGTCTGGACCCCTGGTGACAGCTCCGCGCGGTTACCGCAAGTACTAGTTAAAAAATGACGCAGAAAGCAAGCTTAAGGGTGGAGTCAACGTTAAATATGTACTCAACGAATTGAATTCCACAACAGTCTTTTTTTAAATCTCAGCATTCGTATTATGTGCGATTCATCTTGTTGAATCACTTTGCGAAGTTATCAGAATTAGAGAGGTGCCACGACACTTCTGCTCGGGCCCTAGGGCGTCGGTTGGAATAAACGCAGATATTTTATATCTCAGCCTAGGCTTACAGTATATCGCCGTTCTTTGAAATCGTGCCGCTCCATGAAATGACCGCTCACCTCTCCCCCATCTTTGCCTCAATCACTACAAGATTTGGCTGATATCTGCGCACATGTATTGTAAATATACAGGCCAAGTTTGATGACAGTCGCAAAGAACTGAACTGTAGAGAGCAAAATATATGCTGTGAAAGAGTGAATGTGAAATCATTCCCAACTGTGATCACATCCAGAGACAACACCCTGAATATCTTGCCTGGTACGACTGCCACTAACGGAAGGTTTCTTCAGGCTCTCTGGATAGTACGAGACTTTTGATGTATGAAATTCGAAGGTGCTGGCCTTAGTAATGAGTCTGTTATGCATGGGCAATGTGTGGATCATTTCAGGGAGTGAATCACGCTACAAATTTACAAGTATATAGGTATACATCGCCCAGAAGTGTCATAAAAGTTTTGTATGCATCGGCCTTGAAATAAGGCGGCGGTGAGAGGGGTTTCAATTGCTATTTTAGAGAGCGGTGATATGTTGTAGGGAGTCGCTTTGCCAGAGTGGTTAACGGGTTCGGTTGCTATTTTCTATGTCAAGTCCGAATGCATTTATGCTCGTGTGTTCGAATCGTACAGGTGACGATATTTTTTCTCGCTGCTTGCGAAAATCGCCACTATCGTTTATGATCGTGTTAATACAGCACTGGTCCTTTGAAGTAAATATGATGGGCCTACCAGTTACTCGAGTTGTCAACGTCGCGGTCGCCAAACTCCCTGCATGGCTGTTGGTTAGATGTTTCTAAAGCGGTCGTGTCACAACAACGGATCACACCATTCTTTATGAACGTTACTCAGTTAGACCAGGCATTAAGTTGGGCGTTCAGATTGGAGACCAGAAAGTTGTTCTGCGCGGCAAGTCGGGAGTGCAGTTCCGGGCGTATTGATTCGCTACTTCATGCACTGCGCGGTACGGTGATTACCCGAGGCGGGGGTATCATGGCCACAGCCCCCCTAATCAATCCATGAATGTCAATGAGGTTCTACATGATTGATCAGGACAGTGATATTACTTGACGTTCAGTGCCGGCGGGGCTGGGGTGATCGTGGAGATCTTGGGTGTCGTAAGGAAACAACCGTAACACCATGAAACGCATTAGAAACAAGTTCATCGACGACAAATGATGTGGCTCATTGAGGCTTCAACAGGAGTAATGAACCTTGACGACCATATAAGGACATTATTCCGGCCCGGCCCTGGAACAGACAACGGTGAGAAGTGATCGATGGTGGCAAGAACTCGGTCGAGATCGCGACCGTGGTTTTCTTTCCTGCCCAAGCAACGTACCGCGTTCTCTGTAGCCTTTGTGAGCAAAGTAACCATCACTGACCCAACGCGCTACAGCTCCGACGAGGCTTCTTTGATTTTCCGATCACCATTTGTACATAAGATTTATGGAGAACGCGCCTCCACATCCCTCAAACCTTCGCTACTACTCGTCCCCTCTTACTACTATGCAGTTCATCAGTCTTAACGACGCATCGCAAATGAATATGCCTGCTGTACAAGACGAACAGCAGGTTGAACCCTCTAGCCGACGACCATCAGCCATCAGACCTCGGTCGATTACGATTGACAAAGCTACGGAACCTCGGATCGAACTCGAGACTGGGGGCTTTACTCCTAGTCCCAATCATTCCACCACAACCATGCCTGTGTCCCAACCCACCGAGTTAAATAAGTCTGCTCGATCGGCCATCGCGAACGGTCACCACCCACATCCGTCCAGGAAACCCGCTGCGCCCGTTTCGCCGTGCTTTGTACACTCCCTGCTGGACAAGGGTGCCTCTTTGACGGATTGGCTGCAGGAAACTGGAGGGCGAGGCAATGAAACTGGCTACTTCAACGACGAGCAGCAACCACCAAGCCCAGTGCCACATCAACCGCCAGCTTCATCCCAAAATTACATATCATCCCCATCGACCGAAAGTATGCACTCCTTGGGATTAACTTCAGAGTATGATGACGAAGAAGATAATGCTGGCAAACTCACGAGGCAATTGGCGGCCACTGCAGTGGGTGTCCGTGAGATGAGTAAACAACTAGGCACGTTTTCTGCATCACGATTACTGCTGCGCAGTGATTAATGGATAAACTTAACCTCAGGTCGAGCGAGGGTCAAGTCGAACATCCAGAACATCATGATCATCACGAAAGCAAGAGACAATCGATTGATCAAGCTCACACGGGATGTCGCAGTCCATCTGATGTCCAAGCCTAAAGGCGAGAACGGGCGAAGTATTGTTGTTTACGTTGATGCTCAGCTCCGAAATTCGAGGCGATTCGACGCCGCAGGATTAGAGCAAGAGCGTCCAGAGTTCTTCCGTCCTCAACCACGCCGCTCCTATTCTGTATCTTCCAGTGATTCTGGATCTACCACTGATGGGAGAGCTGCTTCAAGATCGCACGATGAAGGCCAGCTGCGCTATTGGACGAGCGATATGTGCAGTCAGACCCCCCACCTCTTCGACTTCGTCGTGACTTTAGGTGGTGATGGTACCGTTCTATTTACTTCTTGGCTCTTTCAGAGCATCGTCCCTCCGGTTCTACCATTCGCCCTTGGCTCACTCGGCTTCCTGACCAACTTCGACTTTGCGGATCATCAGCACGTCTTAGACAATGTCCTCGAGTCGGGCATCCGCGTAAACCTCCGTATGCGGTTCACGTGCACCGTGTATCGCGCTGTAAAGCGCGGCGAAGAAGCCGCACATGGATGCAAGCAAAGTAAAGCCATGAAGAAGGGTGATACCGGAGAGATTTGGATGCGGACGATGGAGGAAGGTGGCTGGGAAGCGCTCGAGGGCCATAACCAGACCAGCCCGGCTTTACATCCGAACAAACCAAAGGATCGGGAGATTATGTGCTACACGACCAGACCAGTCGAGACCTTTGAGGTGCTAAATGACTTGGTTGTCGATCGTGGTCCGAGCCCTTACATGAGCTTGCTGGAACTTTTTGGTGTGTACACCTTACTTTGGTGTTTCGAACTGACTCATCACTGATGTCGTACGGCATACAGGGGACGAATATCACATGACCACTGTACAAGCTGATGGATTAACAATCTCTACGCCGACGGGATCCACGGCCTACTCTGTGCGTGATTCTGACCGCGCAATCTCGGTTCCATCCTGATTATATCTCGTTAATAGCTATCCGCTGGAGGCTCCCTCGTTCATCCGGAGATCCCGTCGATTCTGATCACTCCAATATGCCCTCACACACTCTCCTTCCGACCTATGCTCCTTCCTGACAGTATGGAATTGCGCATCTGTGTCCCATACAACTCTAGAAGTACTGCATGGGCGAGTTTCGACGGCAGAGGGAGAGTTGAACTACGACGTATGTACACTCGTCCTTATGACTCCAGTAACAATCACTTACATTTATCGATACTACTCAGAGGGAGACCACATCAAGATCACGGCTTCCAGGTTCCCCTTCCCAACTGTTTGTGCCGATTCGCAGTCATCAGACTGGTTCAAGGCGATATCGCGAACACTCAAATGGAATGAGCGCGAGAGGCAGAAGTCCTTTGTCGTGGTAGAGGAAGGGCCGGACGGACAACCCAAACGGAAGAAGACCAAGAAAGCGAGTCGAAAGGTGGACTCGACCCCGAGTGCAAAGACGAGGGTACCTGTTGAGGGCGATCCTGCTGCAAAAGCAGAGACACCATCAGAAGAAGATGAAGAAGTTATGGATGAGGAAGACGAAGTGGACGAGGATGAGGAGGAAGTAGAGAAGTTCGACATCGATGATTCTTCTCCGGAGGCTGCGAAGAACGGTGAAGCTCAAAGACTTTTAGCGCTGGGCGGCTCCTCAGGCGTGGAAGCGACCTCTGCAAGCCACAAGAGAGGAGGGGACGAGACTAGCTGGAATCAATCTGGTTCCACCGACTCGCTCAGTGACAGTCGCAGTCCGACGTCGCTCGCTCAGCGTGCTGCAGTAATCCTGGGAGGAGAACGCAAGATGTCATCACAATCGCACTCCAGCGGTATTGAGACACCTGGTCGGTACATCGGCGGCTCGCCCAATCCTCCAATTGGCGGCCCCCACCACCACCACCACCCTCGATCACCGTTACAACACCGCCAGCACCATCATCTGCAGCATGATGGGACGGGTGCAGGCGACCCTGCCTCGCCTTCTCCCTTCTCTCCGGCAGTGGCTTTGAACTCTCCCGATCCGAGGACGCCTCGGCCGCATGATACAAAATTGTCATCGCGTCTTGTACCAGGGAAGAAGACACCGAAAGAGGAACGGCCCTCCCATCGACGGGGTAGGAGTATGGGTGATACCTCGACATCGCGACGGACAGCGGCATTTGCTGTTTATGGCCATGACGAGAGCGATAGTAATACCAGCGATTGATGCACTGGCAAGGATTATATGGGGAGGCTTGTGTATAATGTGTACCTGTATTATTGTCACGATTTCGCTTGTATTGAATTGATGCTTGTTGCTGAATTTGGACATTAGTCGTTTCGTGTGCGAAGGCTATACGATTACATATTGACGGACGCTGGACTCTCGATTCTTGATGCGTTGTACTTCGATCGATTCCGAAGCTCCACCTCCAATCTAGGTCGTGAGTTTTAGTTAAGGAACGAGTATCTGTCCGTTGGCGTGCGTCGTCTCTGGGTTGGGTCGGATGACCAATGCTACCCTACAAATATAATCATTGATCGCCGAGTCAGGACCACGTGTAATGGTACCGTTACAATGGCCACGTTTCACAAGAGGTCAGGGATGTCACGATCGATGTCGAACTTCAATGTGGGGAACATAATGGGGGACAGCGATGGATGCGGTGGAAGCCACTCATGACAGAGGACTATAAATATTTGTATGACATTTTACGGTGTGGGTTGGAGGTGCCAAGCAGCCGGCTGAGGTGGCCACGCAAGCCCCATACCTACATCTCAAAAATACAAAAGATGGCTGTGTCCTCTGCTTCGGCCACTTATTGCTGTCGTGTATGCAAGCATCGAGATCTTGTCCATCGTTAGGATCAGCGGGTCATTCCCAATACTAGATCATAACGGCTTCACATGTTTATTGTTCCCTCTGCATGCATAATGTTATCGCCATGGCCATAGGTTGAATTTCAAAAGCAGGAGTGGTGGAAGCGTCGCCGAGCTCCGCGTTCCGCCTCCATGGCAAGCTGGTGCAATCAAGTTCCCCTGTTCGACACCACGATCTCAATCCTCCCCGACTTTTCACGCACCTGCCAGACCAGACTATCACCACTATGTCAGAACTCTGCCCAGTTTATGCTCCCTTCTTCGGTGTCATGGTATGCGCCTATTTCATCGTCGTTCTTCCGCCTAATCTGATTATTGTTCTCACTGACGTACGTCCTCCGCCTGTTGGTTTGCGCGATTCATAGGGGGCAACCTCAGCCATCGTCTTTACTTGTGAGTTTACATACAGTTTCTCATAGCCTAGGCAACAATATTCTGATTTGTCTGGGCTTGTCTAGGTCTCGGTGCAAGGTAGATTTAGCGGTTGCCATTTTGCAGTTCACATCTGAATAGTCCACACTGATCCCGCCTCGCTTCATTTGCGCAGCTACGGCACAGCAAAGTCTGGCGTCGGTGTCTCTGCTATGTCGGTCCTCCGACCTGACCTAATGATGAAGTGTGTGATTCCCGTAGTCATGGCTGGTATCATTGCTGTCAGTTCGCGGTTGGCGAGAAAATATCTCTTGCTCGACATACTAATATCCTTGCACGCGATGCTACGCAGATCTACGGTCTAGTCGTGTCCGTCTTGATTGCTGGCAACTGTAAGTGCTGATTAAAGCATTGGCTACGGCCGCAGCTGATGGCCTCCTTTGCTGCGGCTGTTTCAGTGAGCGAAATCATGCCGCTGTATACTGGTTTCGTCCAGCTCGGTGCCGGCCTGAGCGTTGGTCTTGCTGGATTGGCCGCCGGCTTTGCCATTGGCATTGTAGGAGACGCCGGTGTGAGGGGTACAGCGCAACAGCCAAGGCTTTTCGTTGGCATGGTATGTTTTAGCACTATCAGTCTATCGGAACAGAAAGTCTGACTTTTCTGTCATCTAGATTTTGATTCTCATTTTCGCCGAAGTCCTCGGTTTGTATGGACTCATTGTTGCGCTCATTCTCAACACCAACGCACTGTGAGTTTCATCGGCATCTGAATATGATGTTGACTATTCTGATCATTACATATGCAGTGTCGACAACCCAGAGTCTTTCTGCGGCATCTAAATGTAGACGTGAATGGAAAAGCGTCGCGGGCGCGGAGGTCACAGGTTTGGATGGCATTTATCCTCAGTCAAGCCCTGTCATCGGAGTGCTGTAGCCCTACTCGTGAAACATATTGTCTTTCAGTTGCGTTTTCTCCTACGTACACTCTCAGTAGCTTGAGTACTTCAAATTGCTATGTGCAAAGCTTCCTTTCGCATGGTTCAAAGTGGATTTCAGATGAGCCTGGTTGGAACAAGCCGGACCGAGGACCGAGTATCTCCCATCCCTGTCATGTCTCCCCGTAACTCGATCTCGACGCGGGCTTCATCGCTGGACGACCTAGACAATGAGAACGATGCGTTCCTTACTCCCGAGGCCTCAGGTTCGCCATCTTCACCGTCACACCTCGTCCTCGTTCAGGACCCGGATGATTTGCCGGAACTGGAGCTCTGGGAGAGTGATGACGAAGAGGAGCGAAGGGCAGACGCCAATGGTCCAGGGCAGTCATCACGCCCATCACCGAATCCCCAGTATCATCATATCGAGCCACTGGACGCTCTCCGTGTCCTTCCTTTGCTCCTCGCACCCAACCTCAAGCTAGGCGCAGAGATCTTGCTCAATTACTCACTCCAGCGCGGATCACTGCCGCTATCCGTTCCAGGGGCAGCGATTTCTCTCACCCTACTCGCATTCCTCAATCCGCTTGCGGCTCAGATCTATTTGATGCTTGGCCAATATGTGGGAAAGTGGACGATTGAGGGAGTGGTCGGAGAGGCCTTTGTTGGGGTGCCTCATCAGCAGCGAAATGCACGACACCCGCGACATCAGAGGAATGACAGTCCTTGGAAGAAGGCCGTTGTGAGAACTTCAAGAGCAGCTGTAGCTGCTGTCGGAGCAATGCTTTGCGCAGCATGTCTTAGAGGTCAGCTCCTCTACCTTTTTTAAAAAAAAATTGCCATCTGGTGGTTCCCACCGAGGTTCTTCCTCATTATCTTCACTCATGGTTGTATATCTTATTTCCTCGTAGAGTCTACGGATCTTCTTGTTCCACTTGTGCCGAAGAGCTCGTACACGTTCGAGCGCATTGGTGTGACGGTACTGTTGGGTGCACTCGTGTCGCCTTTGTTGCACACAACGAGCATCGCGTCGAAACGCGTTCGGTACTCGAATGCGGTGACACTACTTCTGTACTTCATCGTCGTTATTGTGGTCATCACACATCGTTTTCAAGGCGGAAATGAGCGTGCGTCGGAACGAGGTGTTAATGAGAGGAGGGGCTTAGGTCCCATCAAGGTTCATTTGACTGGGGGCATTTGGGAATGGCTGAGTGAGTCCATAAGCCTCTGACTGACACTGATACTAAACATTTGCGATACAGATATGTCACTGTTTGCCTTCAACACACAGCTCTTCACATTGCCACTCTTCGCGTCGTTTACACAATCTAAGGTGGCATCAGCGGCACGTCAGAATCAGTCTCGAAGAGCCGCACCTGTGGCAGACCCCATCTCCACCACAACGCCCAGGAAAAGTACCAGGAAACCGAAGATGAAGAAGTCTCCTCCCATACACCAATTCTTGACTCTCTCTTGCGCTGCGTCTGCTGCGTCGATCGTTCTTCTCGCGCTACCCCTGTTCGTAGGCTACGGCAGGGAGTCACAGCAACCGCAAGATCCAACCTTGAAGCGCTCAGGGCTTGGCCGGATTGGTCAGTCTTTGGATGACCACTTCATCACCGCCATACGTGTCTTACAAGCTGGCTGTCTCCTATTGGCTATTCCGCCTCTCTGGGTCAGCGTCGTCCGGCCCCGTCTTTACACGCCCACTATATCAATGCGATGGGTCCAGGATATCAAATGGCATTGGGTCCTCTTCCTCTCCCTTCTCTCCCTCTCCGCCTTCTCTCCTCCCCCGTTAGCGCACTTCGTCTCAAGATCGGCCGGCTTAGGCGTTTCTGGGCTGGGTTATTTTCTTCCCGCACTTGTTCATTGTACGCTTCACAGCTTTAGGAAGCCGTTGGCGATCATCTTGCCGCTTACTGGACCAGACTCGACGGAAGATCTGCTGCTGAGGAGAAAGGAGAGAAGCTTGCAGAGGAAGCGGTGGATGAGGCGCGCTGGGTGGGATCTCGCGGTATGGTTCGTGCTCGCGCCGATAGGGCTTGTGAGCTGGGCCTGGTGGATTGGGAGGGTGGTTGGATTGTGGTGATCTGGGCGCAGTGGGAGGGTAGTGGCATCAGATCCTAATGGCCGGCTTCCTACCTTCGCATGGCGCAATGAAACTCAGTTTCCAGTACTGCTAGGAATCGCTAGGTTCATAGCTATCGGTAGGGAGCGTTTGTCAAAAGGACAACATACGGTTGCGACGCAGCACCCAGGCCGAAGGAAATGATGGGACATGATGGTGGTCGGGAGAGGATGCACAGCAGAAGAAGCCTTTATTTTATTTTATTATGGATTTTTATTTGCGAATCTGTTTATTACTTGCCGCGCGTATCACTTTGGTTTGTCGTGTTTTGGACCCTGATTCTCGTGACTTGAGTTTCAGACGAGACCATAATTGTTGACCCCCCATCAACTATCACCAACAGCACACACCATATACAACGATGGCTACACGGAACAGAACTCAGGCAGGAGGATCAGGAGACCAGCCGACGCGGACTACTCGTTCCGCCTCTCGAACTAAGGTCGTCCCACCTCGAACGGTCACGCCTGTTGTTCCACCGATGCGTTCTCGCAATGCACGCGCCCTCAATGCTACCGAACCGTCGGATGACCCACCACGAGCCACCGCTAGAAAGATCACGCCAAGGGGAGGCGCTCAGCTGACCCAGAGCAAAGCAATGCCAAAGGAGAACGCGGCACCAGAGGTCAATTCGCACCAGGGGAAGGATATTGCAACCGTCACGCGAAAGCAGCAGAAGGGGTCTGATGCAGACAAAAATATCGACCGAGAAGCTATTCAGGTAAGCTGTCTTTCATCGCAGGTAATCTTCGCGACGCGAGACGGTCTGATTTAGATATATGTCATCACCTTCAGGCTTTCCTTCGGATCCGTCCGCCACCGACAGATGCTCCTTCCATTCATAGTCCTTACCTCTCCATCATTGATGACACCTCGGTTGATATGTGTACACCTACGGCTACAAGACCCTCCCGTCTTCACACCCCTACAGAGCCACTCAAGTCTACATATACCTTCAGCCATGTATTCGATCCCACTATATCGCAGTCTCAGTTTTTCGCGGACACCACGCTCCCTCTCGTGAAAGACGTCTTGACTGGGGACAACGCCCTCATGTTTGCTTATGGCGTTACCAACTCCGGGAAGACGTTCACTGTGCAAGGCGGAAACGAGAAGGGACAGGCTGGAATCCTTCTCCGAACCCTGGACGTTATATTCAACAGCATCGACGGCCGCTCATGTGAAGCACCAGTGGGTGTGGATCAGCTCATCAGACGCTCACGACTCTGATTATCTCGTGTTCATATAGCTGCGGCCGACGGGTTTGGTTGGCGTTGAATTGGACCCGAACGCAGAACAACTTACTCAGTCCACGTCCTTCGAAATTCCTGTTGACACCGACAACCATGTTCTCGCCAGTTTGCTTGATCAAATCAACGATGCAGATATCGATGACACTAGTACGTCTTTTTGGCTCTCGCCCCTCACTCCTGCCCACTCACACAATCTTCTGTCTTCTCCAGAGCTCGACGTGGACAAAGGTTATGAGTACGCTGTTTGGGTATCATACGCCGAGATTTACAACGAGAAAGTGTATGATCTATTAGGCACCTCGGAAGGGGATGCTGCGCCTGCCGTAAATGGGATAAAAAGATCCAATACTGCTACCAAATTGACGGCCGGGCCTTCCGGAACCAGTGTCATCCCGCGCTCCAACACATTTACTTCTTTGTTGCAACAGCATCGCGGTAGCTTCAGGCCCTCCACAAACACCAACACGGGCCTACCGTTCTCCGTCTCGAGCAACCTCGCCACCATCGCCGGTCTTTCGCTAAATACCAGCAACGGCCATCAACAGATCGCAGCCTCGCTGAACAGGAAAGCGTTGTCGTTGAAGATTGATCCCAAAGTGGGCACGAAATACGTGCACGGCCTGAGGGAGGTTCACGTACGGAGTAGCTCTGAGGCGAGGCAGGTCGTGAAAATGGGCCAGATCAATCGGAGGGTGTTTGGAACATTGATGAATAAAGAGAGCTCAAGGAGCCACGCAGTCTTTACTGTCAAGATCATCAGGGTGAAAAAAGGAGCCGACGGAGAGGATGTTTGTAGCCTTTATTTCCCAATTTGCTTCGAGGCGCACCACTGAAATTAGTTATCTTTCTTTAGCTTGCACCTGGAGACGCCAAGGTGTCCGTTTCGCGATTGTCGATTGTAGATCTTGCAGGATCCGAGCGGTACAAGAACACACAAAACACGGGGGAGAGGCTCAAAGAGGCAGGAAATATCAATAAGTCGCTGATGATCCTTGGGCAATGCATGGAGGCTATGCGGACCAACCAACGAAAAGCACAAAGAAAGGCTTCTACCGACGGCAACGATCGCAAGAAGTCTGCGGTACCATTCTATTATTCCAAGGTCACGGAGCTATTTCAAGATTTTTTCGAGGGCGATGGCAGGGTGGTGAGTTTATTTACTGTACTTGAATTTCGACGAGTTGCTAAACATATCGCTGGTAGGCAATGATCGTTAACGTCAATCCATATGATACTGGCTTCGAAGAGAATAGCCATGTAATGAAGTTTTCCGCTCTTGCGCGGGAGGTGACCACCAATATTGCGCCCGCAAATGCCAAGCAGAATGTTGTTGGCACACTTGCGGAGATCACAGGTACGCCCAAGAAGCGTACCGTCATCATCGTCACCAGCCCGAAGGGCCAGGCGCCGCGGGAGACACTATGGGAGGTCGCTGAGGAGGAGGAAGACGAAGGTGCTGAGCCCGACAGGGAGGATGATTTAGTGGATCGATTGTTTGGCGTCATCGAGGAATTGAAGGCCAAGGTATGGCGATACGTTTCTCGACACTGTCAAAGGCTGTTCAGAGTTGACCGACCGTTGCTTCTGATACAGCTCTTCGACGCAGAACTGCGATATGCCATGGCAGAAGTGGAAGTACGAGAGGAGGTGACCAAGGAGTACGAGGAGCGGATTGCAGAGATGGAGGTGACGTTTGCAAGGAGAAGATTGAACGATGTGAGTTAATCCCGTGTATCTTGCTCTTCTTGTTTACCTGTTGCTAAGGAGGCCGCTACTAAATAGGAAGAGGCAAATGAAGCGAAGATGGATAAGAAAATCGATCTTCTGTACCGCGCTGGACTGCTCGGTGGTCCACAACTTGCTACTGAGCAACATGAACCGCCCGTTGAGGAAGCTGGGGATGTTGATGAAAAAGTTGATGAGCTTGAAGCCGCGGATGACAGTTTAGTACGTCCTGGATGTGCTATGCATCGCTGGTGTCAGCACTCACCTCACACGGTTGCTCACCCTAGTTCATCGAATTTGACGAACCTGATTCGCCAAGCCCAAAGATAACCATATTGTCCAACGCAGCCATTCCGGTTCAGCTCGACAAACAGGATGGTGAAGAAGAGTTAGATGACTGGCCTGGCTCCGGCTCTAACGATGAGGGACCATCTATGTCGTCCGCCGATATGACCATGGACGATGATTGGATCCCGGCGACAACCACTAACGAGGGGAAGACTAAGGCGCACATCGTTTTGTCGGACTTAGAAGTCAAAGTCTCTAGAAACGCTGCTGCCTCTGCTCCAAAAGGTAAGAAGAGGGCGCCCCCGCCGGTCCGTCTGTACGAAATTCCGATCGAGGAGCCGATGGTGCAGCCGAAGAATCTCAAGCGGCCGTCAGAAGACAGCAATGAAGCTCTGGAGGAGGAAGATGACTATCTTATTTCAACAGAAGTTGCAACTGCCCCGAAGAAGAAGAAGAGGTGAGCCCCCGCATTATATTCTATATGTGAGCGCGTTGTCATTGACGGTGTGATCATAGGCACATTGGTGGGAAAGCGCGTGCTACGGAAGATCAAATTTTGGAGGTGACACAATGCGTCGAAGAGAGCGAACGCAAAAGTAAATCAGGCAATGTGAAACGGATGGTTTCATGACAATAGACGTCTTGGATTGAGTCAACTGTAACCCCGCAACTGATCTATCTGTGCTTGGACATCTTCCGCCACCGGCGGCATTACGCCGGACCAGCTACCGTATTGGGACCGGGTATGGTATAAGAGCAAGTGTAGGAAGCATGGGGGGGGGGGGGGGGGGGGGGGGGGGGGGGGGGGGGGGGGGGGGGGGGGGGGGGGGC